>CAUYLG010047713.1:0-26123 GCA_963573385.1 Cacajao melanocephalus | reverse complement strand
TGGGTGACAGAGGAGACTCTGTTTTAAAAAAAAAATTATTCAGGTGGGATGGCGCACACCTGTAGTCCCAGCTACTCCAGAGGCTGAGACGAAAGGATTGCTTGAGCCAGGAGTTCGAGGCTGCAGTGAGCTGAGATACTGCCACTGCACTACAGCCTGGGCAGCAGAGCAAGACACTGACTCTTAAAAAGCAACAACTGAATGTGCACAACATTCCTGCCTCTGGGAATGGATCCTACCAACTGCTCCCACTTATCCTAAAAGTATGTATGTTCAGAATAGCCATTGAAGTACTGTTTGCAGTAGTAAATGACCAGAAACAATCAGAAGGTCCCTCAGTAAGGAATGGACTGAACAAAGACTTTTTTTTTTGATGGCATGGTGGCTCACGACTATAATCCCAGCACTTTGGGAGGACAAGACAGGTGAATCGCCTGAGGTCAGGAGTTCAAGACCAGCCTGGCCAACATGGCAAAACCCCGTCTCTACAAAAAAATAAAAAATTAGCTGGATGTGGTGGCGTGTGATTATAGTCCCAGCTACTTGGGAGTCTGAGATGGAAAGATCACTTGAGCCCAGGAAGTTGAGGTTGCAGTGAGCTGTGATTGTGCCACTGCACTCCAGCCTGGGCAACAGAGACTCTGTCTCAAAATGAATGAATGAATGAAAGGAGGTAAGACAGAAATGAAAGAAAAAAGAAGCAGCTGGGCATGGTGTCTGATGCCTGTAATCCCATACTTTGGGAGGCTGAGATGGAAGGATTACTTGAGCCCAGGAATTTGAGACCAGCCTGGGCAACGTAGTGAGACCTTTGTCTGTACAAAAAATGAAATTAGCCAGACATGTACATGGTGGCATGTACCTGTAGTCCCAGCTACTGAGGAGGTTGAGGTGGGAGGATTGCCTGAGCCAAGGAGGTTGAGGCTGTGGTGAACTGACATCATACTACTGTACTCCAGCCTAGAGTGCAGAGCAAGAGTCTGTCTCAAAAAAACGAACATGCTGAGTGCAATGGCTCACACCTGTAATCCCAGCACTTTGGGAGGCTGAGGTGGGTGGATCACAAGGTCAAGAGTTTGTGACCAGCCTGGCCAACATGGTGAAACCCTATCTCTACTAAAAATACAAAAATTAGCCAGGCATGGTGGTGCATGCCTGTAATCCCAACTGCTCAGAAGGCTAAGGCAGTAGAATCGCTTGAACCCAGGAGACGGAGGTTGCCAAGATCACGCCACTGCACTCCAGCCTGGGTGACAGAGCAAGACTCCATCTCAAAATAAATAAATGAATAAATAAAAATAAATAAGTAAAAAATGAGTTATGGGGAGAAAGAGTTCTCCAAGATTTATATAGGAAGAAGTACAGTGGTATAAAGTATACAGCTTCTTAAGTTAAAAAGATTAAAAAAAAAAAATGACTGGGCCCAGTGGCTCACACCTGTAATCCCAGTACTTTGGGAGGCCTAGGCAGGTGGATCACAAGGTCAGGAGTTCAAGACCAGCTTGGTCAACATAGTGAAACCCCGTCTCTACTAAAAATACAAAAATTAGCTGAGTGGTGGCACGAGCTTGTAGTCCTAGCTACTTGAGAGGCTGAGGCGGGAGAATTACCTGAACCCAGGAAGCGGAGGCTGCAGTGAGCCAAAATCACGCCATTGCACTCCAGCCTGGGTACAGAGTGAGACTCCATCTCAAAAAAAGAGAGAGAGTAATGCAGATATGTTAGGAAGATTTACATGTTCACTGTATACTCCGTACAGCTTGAATTGCTTCAATCTGTGCATATATTGATATACACATGTATATATGCATATATATCAAGTGTTCTAAAAATATATGAATTTATATTTGGGTTTTAAAATAAGACAAATCTGGTTTTAAATCCTGACTCTTCCACTTAATTGTTGTGTAACCTTGGGCAAATTAATTTCCCTGAGTCTCTGATCCTTATTTTTTAAATGAGGCTAATGCCTGCCTGCCTTCTAAGGTGATTTTGAGGATTAAAAGAGGGCTCACATGAAGCTCTTGGTATACTGTGAGTTGTGACTCTTGAAGACAATAAAACCCAAGACTCCCTTTGATTCTGAATGGTAGGTGTTGTCCAATGGACTTGAATATATTTTTCGAACGTATTTTATGAATGTTTTACAATTGAATGCCAAAAAGAGTTTCTTTTCCTCTTTCCCTACCTTAATAAATGCTTTCTTTATTTGCTTGTTCATTGATCAAATGACAGTATATGGCTCCAGTTTGAATTCAGGGCAGGCATTTATTGTTCATATTACTTGACTGTGACCTTTTTAGGTTTCTTTCCAGAGAACTAGCATGTCTTCTTCAGACATTTAAGTTGAAATCAAGGTTCTGGACTTTTCTCCAAAGAAAGCATTGCTTTATTGCGTCTCTCACCTTAATTATAAAAAACAAAATACATGCACCCATCAAAAACTACAAAGAAAGTAAAAAAATAATCTGCAGGCTCACCACCCTAGAGGTCAATATTGCCTGCATTTGCTGAGTATGTATTAGTACTTTTCAGTGGTAAAAGCTAAGCATTTAACATTCATTAGTTTATTTAATCCTTAGAACAGTTCTTTAAGGGAGATATTGTTATTAACCATACTTTGTGGAAGAAGAAACTATGATTTGCATAAGTTTCTTAAGATTTTATAGCTAGTAAGTGGCAGAGCAGAAATTCAAACCCAAACCTGTTGAACACCAAAGCTCATGCTTTTAACAGTGTCTTTACACTGTGTTCCCCAAATCTGCATCTGCACACGTGCGTGTACACATAAACATTGACTGTATCATAGTAATTCTTCTGTTTAGTAGCCTTCTTCTTCACTCAACAATATGTCTTGAATATTGCTCATATCTAAATACCTAGAGGTTTGTTGCCATTCTTAATGACTTCATAGTTTCCCGTTGTAGAGATGTGCCATAATTGAACCACTCCCTTATTGATGAGCATTTACGTGCTTAGAGATGGTGTTGTGACAAACACAAACATGTATTACATCGTTGCATGTGTACTTAGTTACTCAATTATGTCCTTAAAATAATTCCAAGAAATGGAATTGCGGTTTCAAGGGAGTATTCACATGTAGAGTTTTGGCACTGATTGCCTGACTGCCCTCAAGTATGTTGTGCCAATTTGAGTTGCTGTGGCTCTTATATGTTCTGTAAGGAACATTTTGAAACTTTTTAGACAGTTCACACAACTGTTTGGCTTATAAAAAAGATGACCTTATGTTTATAAATAAGGCCTGTAGTAACAAAATGTATATATATACACACACACACACATATATATACATGCATATATACACACACATATCTTTTTTATATTTTTTATACAAACACACACACACACACACACACACACACACACATCTTTTTTGTGTGTGTGATGGAGTCTTGCTCTGCTGCCCAGGCTGGAGGGCCACTCGGCTCACTGCAACCTCCACCTCCCAGGTTCAAGGGATTCTCCTGCCTCAACCTCCCGAGTAGCTGGGATTACGGGTGTCCACCACTATGCACAACTAATTTTTTGTATTTTTAGTAGAGACAGGGTTTCACCATGTTGGCCAGCCTGGTCTTGAACGCCTGACCTTGTGATTCGCATGCCTCAGCCTCCCAAAGTGCTGGGATTACAGGTGTGAACCACTGCACCCGGCCAACCAGAATATGTTTTGTTAGTTTCTTATTTGACAGCTTTGCTCTAAATGCTTTTTAGAGCTGATGCTATATGACTTGCTACATTTACATTAGAAAATTTAAAGTTCCATTGTTGTGGACCTGATAGAAGCTCTTTTATGAAGCTTCATCATAAATTTGGGACAAGTAGGTCCCAAATTTAGGTTGCCTACTAGGTCCCCTCATGTATCAATTAAAACATTTTTATTATCTTATATTCATGATGGTCAGCACAAATGGATAGATAAAATGGGAAAAATTAGCAACTTCTGTATGTTTGTTTAATTTCACAAAGCCTTTCCATCTCTCTCTTTCTCCTTGATTTTATTTTATTTTTTTGACTAAGTAATGTATTTACATGATTCAAAACTCAAGAGGTATAAAAGGGTATACACACTTTGGGAGGCTGAGGTGGGCAGAACACTTGAGGCCAGTAGTTTAAGACCAGCCTTGCCGTGACGAAACCCTGTCTCTACTAAAATTAGCAGGATGTGGTGGCAGACGTCTCTCATCCCAGCTGTTCAGGAGGCTGAGGCACAAGAATCACTTGAATGGGTGGCAGAGGTTGCAGTGAGCCAAGATTGCGCCACAGCACTCTAGCCTGGGTGACAGAGTGAAACTTGGTCTCAAAATAAAAAAAAAAGGGTACACAATGAAAAGTTTCTCTTCTGTTTTTGGCCCTCATCCACCCATCTCTTTTAGGGAAAGCCAGTGTTGTTATCTGGTAATTGTTACATGGTTCTTGTGAATTCTTTCAGATATATTTTATGCACATTTAAGCAAATGTAGAACCATATCCTCAATAGTAGAACCATTTCCTCAATAGGATAAAATGTCCTTTTAAAAATTCTGCATGGCAGTGGTGTTATTTTTCAACCCAAGATGGATAATCTTGTTTTAAAAAGTGTGCAACTCCCATTGTGAAACTGGCCATCGTAGGAAGCGGAGACCTAGAATTGGACTTGCTTTCCTGGTGTGGTTTAGGGATTGCAAACGTGGAGACCTGATACTTCAAAAACAATTCGAATCACCGTAAAAGGGAGGAGTGTTGATGGTAATGAGGTGGATACATACAGCTGCTTCCCCTGAGAGAAGCCTGTCCAGGGAATTGGTTTAGGCTGATTAGCAGGGAGTCGCTTTTATCTTGCTCAAGTGTTGCAGTGCTTTTCTGATGGCTCATGTGATCTTTGGCTCGGGCTGCAGTTCAGATACTCTGAGTATTTGAACTCTGGGCCAGGCAGTTGGCAGGTGGTTGCCTGATCTGATCTTAGAGGACATTGCTTTGGAATGCATTGATTAGGGGTGCATTAGTATGCACTCTGTGTGCCCATAGATTGCACCTCCTTGCAGGGTTGTTCCTGGGGAATTGCCAGACCTTTATTTTTTCCCATTTGGAGATGCCATATACTTATTAAAGAGAATTTGGAAAATACAGAAATGTTGAAAGAGGAGGGAAAATCACCTGTACTATTATTCAAGGTTGACCACTATTGATGTTTTTACATGTGTCTTTCTTTTTGTATAATGGTGATTGCATGCAATGCTCCAGTTTTGTAAACTGCTTTTTCATTTATGATAAGCATTTTCTATGTCATTACAGAGCCTTGGGAGATGGCATTTTAGAAGATGGGCTAGTATGTCAGGCCTTTCCTAATCAAATTATACATATGTGAATTTGGTCATAGACAGAGATGTCTACAAGAGCCAGGCAGGAAGTATAAATGAGCAAAGCATGCTGGATGTGAAACAGAAGAGACCGGTGTTGGGGAGGATTCCTCTTGCTACCACCTGGGGTTCAGGTCAAGGACTATTAGATATTCCCATGTTTCCAGATAAGTAGAAATTTTGTTTTTAATATAAAATTGTTTTTAATATAAAATTTTTGAATTAGAAAAAAATCAGGCCTGCTGCAGTGGCTCACACCAGTAATCCCAGCACTTAGGGAGTCCAGGGCGAGTGCATCATTTGAGGCTAGGAGTTTGAGACCAGCCTGGCCAACATGGCAAAAACCCAGCTCTACAAACAAATACAAAAATGAGTTGTGCAATCCCAGCTACTCAGGAGGCTGAGGCAGAAATCGTCTGGGAGGTGGAGGTTGCAGTGAGCTGAGATTCCACCACTGCACTCCAGCCTGGGTGACAGAGCAATACTCTATCTCAAAAAGCAAACAGAAATTCAGAGAATGATATAGTAAATGGAATCAACAAAGTAAGAGAAATGTTAGCATTTTCTCTTACAAGCTTGAAAGTTTCCTGTTTTTGTTTTTTAAGAGAAAGGATAAAATATTACAGATAAAGTTGAAATACCCTTCTCTAGTCCCATTATCCACACTTCTCATTGCCCAGTTTGGGCAGCCACTATTATAAATTGTTGTATGTCCTTCTATCCCATTTTCTTTCTTTCTTTCTTTCTTTTTTATTCAGAGACAGGGTCTTACTCTGGAGTGCAATCGTGCAGTCATGACTCACTGTAACCTCCACCTCCTGGGCTCAAGTGATCCTTCCACCTTTTTACGGAGTAGCTATAGGTGGTAGGCCACCACACCAGGCTAATTTTTATTTTTTGTAGAAATAGGTTCTTGCTCTGTGGCCCTGGATGGTCTCAAACTTCTAGACTCAAGTGATTCTCCTACCTCAGCCTCCCAAAGTGCTGCAATTACAGAGGTGTGAGCCACTGCACCCATCCTATGCCACTTTTTAAAACTTATACATACATAAATGCAAATCCGTGAGTACCATATTGTTTTGTAAGTTCTAATCATAACTATTACTCTGCAGCTTTGTTTCTCACTCAGCCTATATATTTACCCATGTTAAATATGTAACCCTAATTCAGAGGTTGGCAAACATTTTCTGTAAAAGACCAGACAGTAAACATTTTAGTATTGTAGTCCATATTGTCTCTATTGCAACTACTGAACTCTATTCAACTCTATAGTTGATGCAGCAATAGATAATATGTAAACTAAGGGATACTGCTGTTCTAATAAAACTTTGTTTACAAAAAGAGGCTCTGGGCTAGATTCGTATTATAGGCTGCAATTTGCTAACCTCTGCTCTAATTTATTCCTTATTACTGATAACTACTGAATGGTATATTGTCTTTTTGTTGTTGTTGTTGAGACAGAATCTCGCTCTGTCACCCAGGCTGTAGTACAACGGGGCGATCTCGACTCACTACAACCTCCGACTCTTGGGTTCAAGCGATTCTCATGCCTCAGCTTCCTGAGTAGCTGGGATTACAGGTGCATCCCACCATGTCTGGCTAATTCTGTCTCAACAACAACAACAAAAAGACAATATACCATTCAGTAGTTATCAGTAATAAGGAATAAATTAGAGCAGAGGTTAGCAAATTACAGCCTATAATACGAATCTGGCCCAGAGCCTGTTAGCCAGGGTGGTTTCAAACTCCTGACTTCAGGTGATCTGCCTGCCTCAGCCTCCCGAAGTGCTGGGATTATAGGCATGAGCCACCGCGCCCAGCCATATTGTCTGTAATAGGAATATACCATGAATATACCATATTTTATTTTTCAATTCCCCTATAAATGGATGTCTGGGTTGTTTCTAGATTTTTTGTTTGTCTTTTGGGACAGGGGTTTCCTCTGTCACTCAGACTGGAGTGCACTGGTGTGATCACAGCTCACTGGAGTCTTAAACTCCTGGGCTTAAGCAATCCTTCTGACTCAGCCCCCCAAGATGCTGGGACTACAGGCATGTGCCATCACGCCAGGCTAAGTTTTTAATTTTCTGTAGTGATGAGGTCGCCTTATGTTCCCAGGCTGCTGTCCAACTCCTGGGCTGAGGTGATCCTCCTGCCTCAGTCTCCCAAAGTACTGGGGTTGTAGGTGAGAGCCACCACACCTGGCCTGTTTTGTTTACAGATAGTGTCTCCCTCTGTCACCCAGGCTGGAGTGCAATAGTGCTATTATAGCTCACTACAACCTCCAACTCCTGGACTCAGGGTGTCCTACTGCCTGAGCCTCCCAAGAAGCTGGGGCTACAGGTATGTGCTACCACACCCAGCTACATTTTTAAAATTTTTTGTAGAGATAGGGGGACTCACTATGTTCCCCAGGCTGGTCTTGAACTCCTGGCCACAAGGAATCCTCCCACCTCGGCCTCGCAAAGTGGTGTGATTACAGGTGTGAGCCACCACACCCAGCCTGTTTTCCAGTGTTTCTATTATGATAACCATGCTGCAGGAAGCATCTTGTCCATGTTGGTTTTATTTATTTATGAGATATACTTTTGCTTCTGTGGCTCAGGCTGGAATGCAGTGGTATAATCTCAGCTAACTGCAGCCCCCGCCTCCTGGGTTCAAGTGATTGTCATGCCTCAGCATCTTGAGTAGCTGGGATTACAGGCGCCCGCCACTATATCTGGCTAATTTTTGTATTTTTATTAGAGACGGAGTTTCACCGTGTTAGCCTGGCTAGTCTCGAACTCCTAACCTCAGGTGATCCACCTGCCTCGTCCTTGAAAAGTGCTGGGATTACAGATGTGAGCCACCACACCTGGCCCATGTTGTTTTAAATACCAAGTAGGCCAAATAAAATGTTTCAGATAGAGAATATAACCAGTTTGTGACCTCTCTCTTAGGGTTTCCTTAGGAAGTCAGTAGTTACTGAGAATCCAATCCACACCTAGTTCTGGACTTTGAGGTGAGACTCCATGACAGCTAGCAAGGTGAGGAGGATGCATGAATCCAAACACAAAAGAGTTGGAGAATGGTATGGAAGAGTGTGGTGGCCATGACAAATGTGCATCTGATTTCCTCAGCAGATAAAAGAGATGAGGTTGGGGAAAGACTCAATTTTTCATGTCCAATAACCATTCAAACAGTGGGTGTTAACACTGAATGACAAGTTGTAGCAGAAAAGGTCTTCAGGGTGAAGGCGATGAGCTGCGGATCTGTGCTTGCTTCTTTCCTGGCAATTCTTTGAGTTTCTTTAAAGATTTATCACTCTGTAATTAGACCCACTGGAAGAATAACAAAGGTAATAAAGAAAGAGTATCAGGGCATCTTTCCAAGAAAACGCTCTCCTTTGAGGAAGACCCAGAATAAGATTTTAAGCCTTGGTGGCAGGAAATTAACTTATTCCATTTTCCTGAAAGAATGTCAATAATACATGACTAGTTCAGTCCAGCTGGGTGAGTTCAGAAAAGAAATGGTGTTCTGTGTTCAGAGTTGAGGAGATTTAATTAAGGGGACTCATGCTTTGGGAATTCCTTCCCTTTTAAAGATTTTTAAGATTAATGTAGGTCATTATCATTCCTTTGTTTCTGTCATTTTGGAGAACTCAAAAAAATATACAGAGCTATTACCAAGCAGCTGAACGTCAAGGTCAGCTTGCTGCGGGCTTGCTTGCTTTCTTTTCTTTCTTTCACAGGCTTGGAGCCCCATTGTTTTGTTAGGTAAAAGTTGGACAGCTCCGCCTTCTCAAAAGTCTGTAATGCAGAAGAATCAGTCCTCTGCACTGACCTGTCTCCCTGCCCCGCCCTGCTATTCTGTTTCTCTTACTCTTTCAGGTCTAGGATCTTGTCTGGTAGGCTCGTGCACTGCAGCAGAGGTCTTCCCAGAGGAGGCTCGGGGGCTGGGATTTTCCCTTTGCACCTAGATCAGCTTTGGCAGGCCTCTGTTGAAATGGAGGGAAAGACAGGCCGTAGCTCAGGAGCCATTCCCCTGAAATGTTAAGACGCAGTAAACTGGCCATTCTAACACGTGGCTCTTTCTTCCCATCTGGCAAAATTCTAATAGCATCTAGAAGAAGCTTGTCTAACCCATGACCTAGGACAGCTTTGAATGTGGCCCAACACAAATTCGTAAACTTTCTTTAAACATGAGATTTTTCTTTTGCAATTTTTTTTTAGCTCATTAACTATTGTTAGCGTTAGTGTATTTTATGTGTGTCTCAAGACAATTCTTCCAGTATGGCCCAGGGAAGCCAAAAGATTGGACACTCCCATCTAGAAGATAATGAATACATTCCTGAAGGGCCTCCTTTTGCATAGTTTTGTTTACATGGCTTGAGATTTAGTTCTTATTGAATATCAATTAGGTATTTAGATCTCAATTTAATCTGAATTTTTTTAGGATGATTGTTACAAATTGAACAATAGAAATGTTATTTTAGGCCGGGTGCGGTGGCTCATGCCTGTGATCCCAGCACTTTGGGAGGCTGAGGAGAGCGGATTGCCCGATGTCAGGAGTTTGAGACCAGCCTGGCCATCATGGTGAAACCCCCCGTCTCTACTAAAAATGCAAGAATTAGCTGGGCGTAGTGGCAGGCGCCTGTAATCCCAGCTACTTGGGAGGCTCAGTCACAAGAATTGCTTGAACCTGGGAGACAGCGGTTGCAGTGAGCCAAGATCCCGCCTGGGTGGCAGAGCGAGACTCCGTTAAAAAAAAAAAAAGAAATGTCATTTTAGGCTGGGTGTAGTGGCTCACACCTGTAATTCCAGCACTTTGGGAGGCCAAGTCAGGCAGATCATCTGAGGTCAGGAGTTTGAGACCAGCCTGGCCAATATGGTAAAACCCCGTCTTTACTGAAAATACAAAAATTAGCCTGGCGTGGTGGCAGGTGCCTGTAATCCCAGCTACTTGGGAGGCTAAAGTGGGACAATCGCTTAGACTTGGGAGGCAGAGGTTGTAGTGAGCTGAGATTGCACCATTGTACTCTAGCCTGGGTGACAAGTGCAAACCTCAGTCTCTTTTTAAAAAAAAAAAAAAAGAAAGAAAGAAATTTTATTCTAGTGATGTTTAATGCATAAAATTAGGACTCATCCTTAATCCCTGGAATGACCCCTTGACAAAGGTTTTGGATGAATCTGTATTGTTATTTTAATCCAGCTTTATATTAGTTTACAAAGTACTTCCACCCATGTAAGCACCTCTTAGTCTCATAATTATCCGTAAGAAAGAAGAATTGCACCAATTTTTTTCAGTTTACAGAAAATAGATTCAGAGAGGGTAGGAGGTCTTCTGTTTCTTCATTCTAGGCAACAGTATTTTATTACATGTAACAACTAGAAGAAATATGAAAAGCAACTTTTTGTGTTTTCACTTGCTTAGCAGCAGAACAGTCTATGAAGATCAGTGGAGGAATATGTTGATGCTCCCTATTTATTAAGCCACAGCATATATGCCCAAGTGGCCCATCACCGATTCACCTTCTCCCACCATGGGAGAATGGCAGGAAATAGGTCATTCTCACAACGAAAATGAATACTGCTGTCATTGTTCTGCATATCTTTTAAAAATCACAACTGCATATATCCTTGATTCAGCAATTCCACTTCTAGAAATTGATGGTTACAGATATACTTCCGCACACATGAATGATTATATGTCCTAAGTTTTTCACAGAAAAATAACAGAAACAGCAAAGTGCGTCTGCAGCAGTGACATAAATTATGATGCATGCATACAGTAGAATATTATGCTGCTGTTGCAAAGAATAAAGCAGCTCTGTATTTACTGAGGGAACAAACTCCAAGGACACTGTTTATTATTGTGTATAATATGTTTCTGTAAAAAAGGGAGGGGACAAGTGTGTATTAATACATATTTGCTTACTGTGTATCAGTGATTAAAAATCTCGTAACACTTCTCTGTGGGCAGCAGAACAGGGTGGCTAGAGAACAGGTCACAAAGAAAGAGAGACCTGTCACTGAAGGGCCTTTTGATAAAAAACAAAACAGCCGGGCCTGGTGGCTCATGCCTGTAATCCCAGCACTTCGGGAGACTCTGTTAAAAAAAATAATAATAATGAATTACATGTTTTAAAAAATCCCTGCACTTAGGCTTGGTGGTATGCATCTATAGTCCCAGCTACTTGGGAGTCCAAGGTGGCAGGATATTGCTTCAGCCTGGGAGGTCAAGGCTGCAGTGAGCTATCATCACACCACTGCACTTCAGCCTAAGTGACAAAGTGAGACTGTCTTTTAAAAAGAAAAAAAAGAAATCCCTGCACTGAGATTTTTCGGAGTTTTGGGTCCTCATATATACCAGTAAAGTACTTTGACCTGGCTACTACCTACCCTCACCTGAAGGACCCATTTCATCCTTTCTTCTGCTCCCTGAGTTTCCCAGCACCAAATAAAACTCTCTCTTTTTTTGTTTTTACTTTATAAAATTTTAATACCCCTCCCCCACCTTTTTTTCGAGATGCTCTCTTGCTCTGTCACCTGGGCTGGAGTGCAATGAAATGATCTCAGTTCACTGCAGCCTCCATCTCCAAGGTTCAAACAATTCTCCTGCCTCAGCCTCCTGAGTAGCTGGAATTACAGGCACGTGCCACCATGCCTGGCTAAATTTTTGTATTTTTTTTTAGTGGAGATGGGGTTTCACCATGTTGGCAGCCAGGTTGGTCTTGAACTCCTGACCTCAGGTGATCCACTGACCTTGGCCTCCCAAAGTGCTGGGATTACAGGTGTGAGGCACCACACCTGGCCCAATTTTCTTATTTGTGTTCCAATTCTATTAAATTTATTGATTGATTCTGTATTTTTAGTAGACTGTGGTGGCGGGCGCCTGTAATCCCAGCTACTTGGGAGGCTGAGGCAGGAGATTTGCTTGAACCCAGGAGGTGGAGGTTGCAGTAAGCTGAGATCATGCCATTGTACTCCAGCCTGGGCAATAAGAGTGAGACTCCATCTTAAAAAAAAAAATTATTGATTGAATGAGTGCTTTTTATGTAATG
This sequence comes from Cacajao melanocephalus, assembly GCA_963573385.1. Lineage (NCBI taxonomy): Eukaryota > Metazoa > Chordata > Mammalia > Primates > Pitheciidae > Cacajao > Cacajao melanocephalus. The sequence continues at coordinate 13,724 of CAUYLG010047713.1, read as the reverse complement.
TCTTATACCGCATCCTCATTTATTTGCACACATTTTGTACAAGCCAGTTTTTATTGATGATTGTGGGATTGAAAAGTATCATCAGTATGAGCTAGGAAATTCAAACACTACGAATGAGTATACTGTGAAAAGTTTTTCCTCTTTTTCTAGGCTTCTGAGTCTCCTAGGCGCATAGTTCCCCTGTTAAGGTTGCTACTGTTACTACCTTTAGAAGTATATTTCTAACAATATTGTATTCATATCAAGCATCTAACATGCATATATCCCCCCCACCTTTTTTTTCCCTCTGAAATCTAGGTAGATATCCCCCCTTTTTGTATGTAATGTTTGTTTTTTAAATAGAGTTTCTTTTTAGAGCAGTTTTAGGTTTACAGCAAAATTAAGCAGAAGGTAGACAGATTTCCCATATACCTCTGCCTCCACACATGCAGAGCCTCCCCCATTATGGACATCTCCTACCAGAGTTGTACGTTTGTTACAAGTAACAGACCTACATTGACACATTATCACCCAAGTGCATAATTTGCATTAAGGTTCATTCTTGGTGTTATAGCTTCCATTTTTCACACCATGTGAACTATACTGTACACACTATCTCCTACTTTTTTTCACTTAACATATCTCGGTATAGGATTACATTTGGATTTAGATTACCACATTCTTTTTTTATTATATATATATATATATATATATATATAAAATCTTTTTTTTTTAAGAGATGGGGTTTCACTGTGTTGCCCAGGCTGGAGTGCAGTGGCTATTCACAGGTACAATCCCACTACTGATCAGCTCGGGAGTTTTCACCTGCTCCGTTTCCGGCCTGGGCCGGTTCACCCCTCCTTAGGCACCACATTCTTTTTAATAACTGCATGGGATTCCACGTATATTAAATATATTTAATTTAATCAGTCTTCTCTTAATGGGAATTGGGGTTGCCCACCATCTCTTGCTACCACAACAGATATCCTTGTATATATGTCATTGTTTAAGTTACGTATCTCCAGGATAAATTCTTAAAAATACAGTTGCTAGGTCAAAAGCTATATACATTCTGAATATTGATAGATAGTTCCAAATTGCTCTACCCAGAGGTTGGGGTAGTTCAACAGGTTATAGTAGCTCAACAGAATATAAGACTTGATTTCATTCTGTTGGGTAGGCTGGAGTGCAGCGACACAATCATAGCTCACTGCAGTCTTGAGCCCCTGGGCTTAAGCAATCCTTCTGCCTCAGCTTCCTGATTAGCTAGGGATACAGGCACACATTACCACCCCTGGCTAATTTTTATTTTTTTATTTTACTTTATTTATTTCTAAACAGAGTCTTGCTCTGTTGTCCAGGCTGGAGTGCAGTGGTGCAGTCTTGGCTCTCTGCAGCTTCTGCGTCCCAGACTCAAGCGATTCTCATGTGTGCCTCAGCCTCCCGAATACCTGGGATTACAGGCACCCGCCACCATGCCCAGCTAATCTTTGTATTTTTTGTAGAGACAGGGTTTAACCATGTTGGCCAGGCTAGTCTCAAACTCCTGGCCACAAGTGATCCATCCACCTTGTCCTCCCAAAGTGCTGGGATTACAGGTGTGAGCAACCGAGGCTGGTCATTATTTTTATTTTATTTATTTTTGAGATAGATAGAGTCTCAGTCTATCATCCAGGCTGAAGTGCAGTGGTGTGATCACAGCTGACTATACCCTCAACCTCCTGGGCTGAAGCAGTCCTCCCATCTCAGCTTTTCAAGTAGCTAAGACTACAGGCATGAACCACCATGCCCGGCTAATTGACTTTTTTTTTTTTTTTGGTAGAGATGGGGGTTCATTATGTTGCCTAGGCTGGTCTCAAACACCTACACTCAAGTGATCTTCTGACTGCATCCTCCCAAAATGCTGGGATTACAGATGTGAGCTACTGCATACAGCCTAATTAAAAAAATGTTTGAGACAGGGTCTTACTATGTTACCCAAACTGGTCTCAAATTCCTGGCCTCAGCAAACTCCTGCCTCGACCTCCCAGAGCAAGACCCAGACTTTTAAAAGATTTCCAGCTGCCTCAGCCTATAGCATAAGATCAAATATTGATTGAGAGGAGGATGGGCTAGAGTCCACCATGGCCTATAGTATGGTGGCCTATACCCATACCCTTCCATACTGGTGGACTACAGTTTTTAATTTTTACCACTGAAGCTGGTTAATTCCTGTGAGGAAATACACAATGTAGTAATGTTATCAGATATTGCTGTCAGGTTACCAAGGTGAAGATTATTTAGGTGTGTTAGCTTCTGTCAGGCAGCCCCCAGTAACAACGGTACTGTGCTTACTTACTTTTGCTTTTTTTCTAGGTCCTTAGCATTCTGATACGTTTTGAATTGACACCTCTCAAGATTGACTGGGTCAGAGTTCATCATGTCAAAGTTGAAAAGCTCAGAGTCAGTCAGGGTAGTGGTTCGCTGTCGGCCCATGAATGGCAAGGAAAAGGCTGCTTCATATGACAAAGTGGTGGATGTGGATGTTAAACTGGGGCAGGTGTCTGTGAAGAACCCCAAAGGGACGGCCCATGAAATGCCCAAGACCTTCACCTTTGATGCAGTCTATGACTGGAATGCCAAGCAGTTTGAACTGTACGATGAGACGTTCCGACCACTTGTTGACTCCGTCCTGCAAGGTTTCAATGGAACCATTTTTGCCTATGGACAAACTGGGACGGGAAAAACCTACACAATGGAAGGAATCCGCGGTGACCCTGAAAAACGAGGAGTGATTCCTAACTCATTTGACCACATCTTCACCCACATCTCTCGATCCCAGAATCAACAGTACCTGGTCAGGGCTTCCTACTTAGAGATCTACCAGGAGGAGATCCGAGATCTGCTCTCAAAGGATCAGACCAAAAGGCTTGAGCTCAAGGAGAGGCCTGACACAGGAGTGTATGTGAAAGACCTGTCTTCCTTTGTCACCAAGAGTGTGAAGGAGATAGAGCACGTGATGAATGTGGGGAACCAGAACCGTTCTGTCGGTGCTACCAACATGAACGAGCACAGCTCGCGTTCTCATGCAATTTTCGTTATCACTATTGAGTGCAGCGAGGTGGGCCTCGATGGTGAAAACCATATCCGTGTAGGGAAATTGAACCTTGTAGATCTTGCTGGCAGTGAACGGCAAGCCAAGACTGGTGCACAAGGGGAAAGATTAAAAGAAGCTACCAAGATCAACCTCTCCCTTTCCGCTTTGGGTAACGTCATCTCTGCTCTAGTGGACGGCAAAAGCACTCACATTCCATATCGGGACTCAAAGCTTACCAGGCTCCTCCAAGATTCCCTTGGTGGCAATGCTAAGACGGTGATGGTGGCCAATGTGGGGCCTGCCTCTTACAATGTAGAAGAGACTCTGACCACTCTGCGATATGCCAACCGTGCCAAAAACATTAAGAACAAACCAAGGGTCAATGAGGACCCCAAGGATGCCCTCCTTCGAGAATTCCAGGAAGAAATTGCTCGGCTCAAGGCCCAGCTGGAAAAACGGTCCATAGGCAGGAGGAAGAGGCGAGAGAAGCGGAGGGAAGGTGGTGGCAGTGGTGGGGGTGGGGAAGAGGAGGAGGAGGAGGGAGAAGAGGGTGAGGAGGAAGGGGATGATAAGGATGATTACTGGCGGGAACAGCAAGAAAAACTGGAGATTGAGAAACGGGCCATTGTAGAGGATCACAGCTTGGTTGCAGAGGAGAAGATGAGGCTACTGAAGGAGAAGGAGAAGAAGATGGAGGACCTGCGGCGGGAGAAGGATGCTGCTGAGATGCTGGGTGCCAAGATCAAGGTACCATAGCCATACCCTTCCTTAGGCCCTTGATATCCAGTACTCAATAAACCTCTGCTTAATTGACATGAATATGTTTTTTTCACATTTACAAAAATGAAAATGGAATTAATAATGAGACGATTACATATGCACATAGTGTAAAGAACAGCAATAAAAGTAATGCCCATGTACCCCCCACCCAGTGTAAGAAATAGAACAACATCCTTTTTTTTTTTTTTTTGAGATGGATTTTCATTCTTTTCACCCAGGCTGGAGTACAATGGTGTGATTTCGGCTCACTGCAAGGTCTGCCTCCCGGGTTCAACTGATTGTCCTGCCTCAGCCTCCCAAGTACCTAGGATTACAGGCGCCGGCAACCACACTGGGTTAATTTTTGCATTTTTAGTAGAGCCAGAGTTTCACCTTGTTGGCCTGGCTGGTCTCAAACTCCTGACCTCAGGTAATCTGTCTGTCTTGGCATCCCCAAGTGTTGGGATCACAGATGTGAGCCTCTGTGTCTGGCTTTTTTTTTTTCTTTTTTCTTTCTTTCTTTTCTTTTCTTTTTTTTTTTTTGGAGACAGAGTCTTACTCTGTCAACCAGGCTGGAATGCAGCAGCCCAATCAGTGCAGCTTCGACCTCCCAAGGTCAAAGGATCCTCCCACTTCAGCCTCCCAAGTAGCTAGGACTATAGGCATGCAACTTCGTCTGGCTAAAATTTTTAAATTTTTTGTAGAGACACAGTCTCACTGTGTTGTCCAGGTTGTTCTCAAACTCCTGGGCTCAAATGATTCAATGATTTTCCCACCTCAGGCTCCCAAAGTGCTGGGATTCCAGGCCGGAGCCACCGAACCCAGCTGACACCCATATTTTTAGTAGCTCCTTGTGTTCCTCTTTCCCAGAGAGAACCATCATCCTGAGTTCGGTGGTTATTGTTTCCTTGCTTTTTTTTGTAGTTTTAGCTTGTGCACATATATCTCTAAAGAAAACATGGTTTCATTTCACATAATTTTTTGGTTTTATATAAATGGAATCCCACTCATGCCATTTGCTTTTATTTGTGCAACATTATGTTCATGAGATTTATCCACGTTGATGCCTGAAGCTGTGGTTCATTCATTATTACTGTTACAAGGATTCCATGGTATTCCATCCTCCTGATACATGGATTGTTTCCAGTTTCTGCTGTGAATGCTCTTGTGCTTGGCTTCAGGAGACATGGACGTGCACGATTGTCTTGTCTGGCACTCTTAGGTCTTAGGGTATTTGCAGCTTCAACTTCTCTAGACAAGGACAAGTTGTTTTCTCAAGTGGTTGTGCAGATTGAAGCATCTACCAGCTGGGTATGAGTTCTGGATGCCCCTAATCCTTCCCAGCACTTGTAATGATCAGACTAATGTTTGCATGTAGAATAGCCTCTCAGTGCAGTTTCGGTATGCAGTACCCTGATCACACAAGATACAGAACACTTCCATCCCCCCAAAAATGTCCTCATGCTACTTTCTTATCGTCAGCCTCCTCTCCCAACCCCTGGGTGCTAATATATTTCCTTACATCGATTCCATTTTCCACCCAATGGCTAGTTAGCATTCATGAGTGTGTGGGCTCCCATTATTTTGAATCTTCTTTCTGGTGGCAATGTACTGTGCCTGCAGGTGCCTGAACTCTGGGCTCCAATGGGCTTTAGTGGCAGAGGAGAGTGCAAAGGTAGACTGGCTAACCGTAAGCCAGAATTCCTTGGATATGTTGAGTACTGTTTTATTGAATTCATGTAAACTTTGATTTCTATCCTAAAATGTCTCCATGTTTACAGATTTTAAAGTTACAAGTTCTCTTTGCCTCCTCCCTGCCCCCCCACTATATGAAGCTGTTGTGTTTTCTATAATCAGTGGCTTCATAGTAGCCCTTTCATAGAGCTGGGTGCTATTTTACTTCAGAGGCAGGGTTCTTAAAACCTTGAAAGTCCCTTCCAGGACTTTGAAGACCTAATGCGAAAATGCAGTCATATACAACACAATTAGGAGATAACTTTGTTCCAGGGAGGGGCTCTGAGATGCCATTATGTCAAAGCCTCCTCACTGCTGCACTTGCACTGTGTGACTGGCTGTGCCCATATTTTGTTCTGTTTTGTTTTGTTTTGAGATAGGGTCTCACTCTGTCACCCAGCTTGGAGTGCAGTGGTGCGATCTTGGCTCACTGCAGCCTTGACCTCCCAGGCTCAAGCAATCTTTCCACCTCATCCTCCGAGTATCTGGGACTATAGGCCCACACCACCATGTCCAGCTAATTTTGTTTTTTTGTAGAGACAGAGTCTCACTGTGTTGCCCAGGCTGGTCTTGAACTTCTGGGCTCAAGCAGTCCTCCCACCTTAGTCTCCCAAAGGGCCAGGATTACAGGTGTAAGCCTCTAACTCATATGGCAACACAGAACTAGACCCTGTCTTTAAAAAATTTTAAGAAGTCCCACAAAGTCTGAATTCTGTCCCACCAGTGTGCCTCTCCCATTAATAACTGTTTTTTCCTCATGATGGCATCTGGTGCCACATGGTTAAAGCCTGCTTGCTTGTCTGTTCCTCAGTGGATTGTGAGCTTTATGATTCACATTCACATTGCATCTCCAGGACATAACATAAAGGAGCTGCTTAATATGTTCTAAGTGGGGTTAATACTTTGTAGAAACGAGCAAAAATTTTTGTTGTTGAAATTCATGTGTCTGGAGAAACTGTATTTTCAGTGTTACCGAGAAGCCTCTGCTGAAGCTGCCGCAGTCCCTCAACAGTGATGGATGGGTACAGCTAAGCATACTGTATTTTTCCCCAGAGTTTGTCCCTTTTGGCTCAGTCCTGAGCTCTTTATCTTTCACAGGCTCCCCTGTGAGGAGTTATGTTCTGAGGGAAACCGTTCACGAGATGGATTCTACTCTGTTTCTCACTCAGGCCATGGAGAGCAAGTTGCTTGTTGGAGGAAAAAATATAGTAGATCATACGAATGAACAGCAGAAAATTCTGGAGCAGAAACGACAGGAAATTGCAGAGCAGGTAACTTTTCATTCTTTTTCAGGGAGAATGGGGTGGGGTAAGGTGTATTTATGCTGTAGAGCAAACTTCTCTCACATTAGACTCTCTTCGAAGAGAATGAGAGCAAGGTGTGTATGCCTCATCCTAGCTGGAGACTCTGGTCCTAGCTTGGAGAGTGCAGCATAGACACAGTCTCTAGAGCAAGCTGATGAATTTTGTCATGTTGCTCAGAAACGGCGAGAAAGAGAAATCCAGCAACAGATGGAAAGTCGAGATGAGGAGACCTTGGAACTTAAAGAGACATACAGCTCATTGCAGCAAGAGGTGGACATCAAGACCAAAAAACTCAAAAAGGTATGAAAGGAATGAGGCCAGATGGAGGTGCCTTGAGATTTAGGGAAAGGGAGAACTCTATGCTCCCTCCTCACAGACACCCTTCTCACCTGCCTCTCCCCTCATTCCAGCTCTTCTCCAAGCTTCAGGCAGTGAAGGCTGAGATCCACGACCTCCAAGAAGAACACATCAAGGAGCGCCAAGAGCTAGAGCAGACTCAGAATGAGCTCACCAGGGAGCTGAAACTCAAGTAAGTGCCAGACCTTCCATGGTGCCCCCAAGCCGCTAGCTGAGTCATTGGTCTTGTTTGTTTAGTTAGAAGCATGCCTGACTGGGTGTGGTGGCTCACACCTGTAATCCCAGCACTTTGGGAAGCCCAGGCAGGAAGATCATCTGAGGTCAGGAGTTCAAGACCAGCCTGGCCAACATGGTGAAACCCCGTCTCTACTAAGAAATACAAAAATTAGCTGGATGTGGTGGTGCATGCTTGTAGTCCCTTGGGAAGCTTAGACAGGAGAATCACTTGAACCTGGGAGGTGGAGATTGCGGTGAGCTGATATCGTGCCACTGCACTCCAGCCTGGGTAAAAGAGCGAGACTTACGTCTCCAAAATAAAAAGAAAAAGAATAGAAACAGCCCTGAGGACAGGGCCCTTCTCCAGCTCATCTCCTGCCACCCCATCTTCTGTTCATTTCTGAGAAAGTCACTTTCCATCTCTGGATCCTATCTGTTAACTGAATGACTTCACAGGTGATCTCCAAGTTCCCTTCCAACCCTGCCTTCTCAAAGCTTTTAAAGATTCTGGTCTTACATCTGTCTGATGATAAGAAGGAATCTTTTATTAACTTGACTTTCTATTAACTTGATTTTTTATTATGACAGTTTCCTGAATGGTATAATGAATACCCAAGTACCCATCACCCAGATTCAAGGATTAACAAGCTTTTACCATCTATCTTTCACAAAAATATTTTAAAGCAAATCTTACCTCATGTTATCTCACTCCTACATACTTACATATAGGATCACAGTGGGGTTTTTTGAGACAGAATCTCGCTCTGTCACCCAGGCTGGAGTGCAGTGGTACAATCACAGTTCACTGCAGCCTCTAACTCGTGGGCTCAAACAATCCTCCCACCTCAGCCTCCCAGGTTGCTGGGACTACAGGTGTGTGCCATTATGCCCAGCTAATTAAAAAAAAAAATTTATAGAGATCGGGTCTTTCTCTGTTGCCTAAGCTGATCTCAAGCTCCTGGGCTCAAGTGATCCTCCTGTTTCCTCCCAAAGTGCTGGGATTATAAATTTGAGCCCCCTCACCCAGCCCACAATGCTGTTTTTGAAACAGCTTAGTTCAGACATACTTCACATACCATAATTTCACATATTTAAAGTGTACAAGTCAGGCCAGGCATGGTGGCTCACACCTGTAATCCCAGCACTTTGGGAGGCCGAGGTGAGTGGATCACCTGAGACCAGGAGTTCACGACCAGCCTGGCTAACATGGTGAAATCCTGTCTCTACTAAAAATCCAAAAATTAGCTGGGTGTGGTGGCGTCCACCTGTAATCCCAGCTACTCAGGAGGCTGAGGCAGTAGAATCGCTTGAACCTGGGAAGCGGAGGTTGCAGTGAGCTGAGATCACACCACTTTGCTTCATCTGGATGATGGAGCAAGATTGTCTCAAAAATAAAAATTTTTAAATTTAAAAATGATAAAGTACACAATCAGTATATATATATACAGGCATGCATGGGACTGCAAAACCACCACTACAATCTAATTTTAGAACATTTTTATCACCCTCCTCCAAAAGAAACTCTACCAATTAACTAACAGTCACTCTTCATTACCCTCTTTCCCAGCCTGAAGTAATCACTTATCTGCTTCCTGTCTCTATGGATTTGCCTATTCTGGCCATCTCATATAAATGGAATCATACGCTATATGGCATTGTGTGCCTGGCTTCTTTTGCTTAGCATGATGCTGTCACGGATCATCCATGCTGTAGCATGGATCAGCAAATATCTAGTAGTCCCAACCTCAGTTGTTCTTTATTATGACTGATTAATATTCCACTGTATGAATAGGCCACATATTTATTTATTTTTCAGTTTATACACATTCAGATTATTTCTAGTCTTTGGCTATTATGGATAATACTTCTTTTTTTGGTTCGTTTTTTGGTTTTTTTGAGACAGAGTTTCGCTTTTTCACCCAAGCTGGAGTGCAGTGGTGTGATCTCGGCTCACTGCAACCGCCGCCTTCCAGTTGCAAGCGATTCTCCTGCCTCAGCCTCCCAAGTAGTTGAGATTACAGGTGCCCACCACCACACCCAGCTAATTTTTTTGTATTTTTAGTAGGGACAGGGTTTCACTGTGTTGGCCAGGCTGGTCTTGAACTCCTGACCTTGTGGTCTGCCTGCTTTGGCCTCCCAAAGTGCTGGGATTACAGGCATGAGCCACTGCACCCACACACCCGGCCCCTTTTTTTTTTTTAATTTTTTTTTGAGACGAAGTCTTTCTCTGTCACCAGGCTGGAGTGCAGTGGCACAATCTCTGCTCACTGCAACTTCCACCTCCCAGGTTCAAGTGATTCTTCTGCCTCAGCCTCCCAAGTAGCTGAGACTACAGGCGTGCACCACCATGCCCAGCTAATTTTTGTGTTTTTAGTAGAGACAGAGTTTCACCATCTTGGCCAGGATGGTCTCATTCTCTTGACCTCGTGATCCACCTGCCTTGGCCTCCCAAAGTGCTGGCATTACAGGTGTGAGCCACCGTGCCCGGCCTATGGATAATACTTCTATAAGCATTCGTGTGTAAGTTTTTATATGGATGTGTGTTTTCATTTCTCTGGGATATATTCATAGGAGTGGAATTGCTGGGTCACATGGTAGCTCAGTGTTTAGCTTTTTGAGAAAATGCCAAACTGTTTTCCACAGTGGCTGCACTATTTTACATTTCTACCACCAATTTCTCTACATCCTTTTTTTTCCTTTGAGACAGTCTCCTTCTGTCACCCAGGCTGGGGTGCAATGGTGCAATCTCAGCACACTGCAACCTCCACCTCCTGGGTTCAAGCGATCCTCCCACATCAGCCTCTGGAATGGGGGGACTACAGGGGCATGCCAACCCACTTGGCTAATTTTTGTATTTTTTTGTAGAAATGGGATTTTACCATATTGTCCAGGCTGGTCAAATTCCTGGGCTCAAGTGACCTGCCTGACTCAGCCTCCCAAAATGCTGGGATTACAGGTGTGAGCCACCATGCCACCCTCTCCACATCCTTGTCAATACTTGTTATAGCCTGTCTTTTTTATTACAGACATCCTAATGGATGTGAAGTGGTACTTCATTATGGTTTGGATTTCCATTTCCCTGATGACTAATGACATTGAGCATCCTTTCATGTGCTTATTGGCCATTTGTATGTCTTTGGCGAAATATCTATTCAAATCCTCTGCCCATTTTTTAAATGGGGTTGTTTTTTATAATTCAGTTTTTTGTTTGTTTGTTGTGTGTGTGTTTTGAGGCGAAGTCTTGCTCTGTCATCCAGGCTGAAGTCCAGTGGTGCGATCTTGACTCATTGCAACCTCTACCTGCTGGTTTCAAGTGATTCTCATGCTTCAGCCTCTCAAATAGCTGGGATACAGGTGCCCGCCACCATGCCTGGCTGATATTTGCATTTTTAGTAGAGATGGTGTTTCACCATATTACCCAGGCTGATCTTGAACTTGAACTCCTGACTTTAGGTGATCCACCCACCTTGGCCTCCCAAAGTGCTGGGATTATAGGAGTGAGCCACTGCACCCAGCCAATAATTAAGTTTTAAGAGTTCTTTTTCATTTTTTTTTTTTTTTTTTTTTGAGACAGAGTCTGGCTGTCACCCAAGCTGGAGTGCAATGGTGCAAACTCAGCTCACTGCAGCCTCTGCCTCCGGGGTTCAAGTGATTCTCCTGCTTCAGCCTCCCAAGTATCAGGGACTACAGGCATGTGCCACCATGACCAGCTAATTTTTGTATTTTTAGTAGAGACAGGGTTTCACCATGTTGGCCAGGCTGGTCTTGAACTCCTGACCTCAGATGATCCACCCACCTTGGCCTCCCAAAGTGCTGGGATTACAGGTATAAGCCACCATACCTAGCCAAGTTTTAAGAGCTCTTTATATTAATATATTATGGATACCACTCTCTCACCAGATTCATGATTTGAAGATACTTTCTGTTGTTCTGTGAGTTGTTTTTAAACTTTCTTGATGGTATTACTTATAGCACAAAAGATTTCCATTGTGATGTAGCCCAATTTAATTGTATTTTCTTTTGTTTATTGTACTTTTGGTATTGTATCTAGATTTTCCTTTTCTGGACCTTTCATATAAAGTTATAAATGGAATAATATTGGAGTAATGTGGCCTTTTGTTAATGCTTTCTTCCACTGTGTGTGTGTGTGTGTGTGTGTGTGTGTGTGTGTGTGTGTGTATGTGTATGTGTTTTCTTGGGTATTTTTTTTTTTTTTAGAGATAAAGCCTTCTTCTGTGAAACAGACTGGAGTGCAGTTGTGCCATCATAGCTCACTGCAGCCATGACCTCCTGGGTTCAAGTGATTTTCCTGCTTGTGCCTCCTGAGTAGCTGGGACTTCAGGTGCATGCTAGCACACTGGCTAATTTTTAAAATTTTTTTCGTAAGGATGGGTCTTGCTGTATTGCCAAGGCTAGTATAATGTTTTCAACAGTCTTCCATGTTGTGGCATGTATCAATACTTTATTCATTTTTTATGGCCAAATAATATTCTATTGTATAAATATACCACATTTTATTTATCCATTCATTATTTGATGGACATTTGGGTTATTTCTACTTTTGGGCATTATGAGTAATGCTGCTATGAACATTCATGTACAAGTTTTTTTGTGGACGTATGTTTCATTCTCTTAGATCCTCTAAGAGGCTTATAGTTTTAGGTCTTACATTTAGGTCTGTGATCCATTTGAGTTAATTTCTGTGTATGGTGTGAGGTAGGGTTTCAAGTGCAGTGTTTTGGGTGTAGATATCTAGTTGTCCCAGCCCATTTGTTGAAAGGGCTCTTCGCTTCCCATTTCATTGTCTTGGCATACTTATTGAAAGTTGGGGCCAATCATGGTGGCTCTTGCCTGTAATCTCAGCAGTTTGGGAGGCCAAGGAGGGGGGCGGATCACAAGGTCAGGAGTTCAAGACCAGCCTGGCCAATATGATGAAACCTGTCTCTACTAGAAATACAAAAATTAGCTGGATGTGGTACTGCACACCTGTAGTCCCAGCTACTTAAGAGGCTGAGGCAGAAGAATAGCTTGAACCTGGGAGGTAGAGGTTGCAGTGAGCTGAGATTGTGCCACTGTACTGCAGCCTGGGTGACAGAGCGAGACTCTGTCTCAAAAAAATAAAGGCAGTTGACCATAAATTTAAGCATTTATTTCTTTCAATACTGTTAATTACTGTAGCTTTATAGTAAGTTTTGAAATCAGAAAGTGTGAGTCCTCCAAGCTTCTTGTTCTTTTTCAAGAGTGTTTTAAGCTGTTCAGGGTCCCTTGCATTTCCATATTCAAGCATACCTTGTTTTATTGCACTCTGCTTTATTATAATTCACAGATATTACATTTTCTACAAATTGAAGGTTTGTGGAAACCCTGCATAGAGCAAGTCTGTTGGAATCATTTTTTTTTTTTTAGACAGAGCCTCGCTCTGTCCCCAGGCTGGAGTGCAGTGGCACGATCTTGGCTCATTGCAAACTTCACCTCTTAAGTTCAAGCGATTCTCCCCCCTCAGCCTCTCGAGTAGCTGGGACTGCAGATATGCATCACCACACCCAGCTAATTTTTGTATTTTTAGTACAGACAGAGTTTCACCGTGTTGGCCAGGATGGTCTCAGTCTCCTGACCTCGTGATCTGCCTGCCTTGGCCTCCCAAAGTGCTGGGATTACAGGCGTGGGCTACCATGCCTGGCTGTTGGCACCATTTTTTCAACGCGATATGCTCACTTCCTGTCTCTATGTAAGCATTTCTTAGCAATAAAGTATTTTTACAGTCTGTACTTTTTTTAGACAAAATAGTATTATACATTTAATAGACTACAGTATAGTGAAAACATAACTTTTATATGCACTGGGAAAAATTGTCTTATGTGCTTTATTGGGATACTTCTTTCATTGCAATGGTCTGAAACCAAATCCACAGTATCTCTGAGGTATGCCTCTACATTTTAAAACCAGCTCATCAGTTTCTGCAAACAAAGCCAGCTGGGATTTTGATAGTGATCATATTGAATCTGTAGATCAATTTTGGCAATATTGTCATCTTAACAGTATCAAGTATTCAGATCCATGAACATGAGACGTCTTTCCATTTATTATTTCTTTTTTTTTTTTTATTCTTGAAAGAAAGAAAAAGAGAGGAAAGAAAGAGTGAAAGAAAGAAAAAAAAAGTAAGAGAGAAAGAAAGAGGAAGAGAAAGAGGGAGAGAGAACGGGATTCTTGTTCTATTGCCCAGGCTAGAATGCAGTCTAAAAATGGGTATTAAAAACCTCTTTTATGCCAATAATCGTGCTTAACAATGGAGACAGGAA
>CAUYLG010047706.1:0-23800 GCA_963573385.1 Cacajao melanocephalus | reverse complement strand
GGCCGAGGCGGGTGGATCACAAGGTCAAGAGATCGAGACCATCCTGGTCAACATGGTGAAACCCCGTCTCTACTAAAAATACAAAAATTAGCTGGGCATGGTGGCGCGCGCCTGTAGTCCCAGCTACTCGGGAGGCTGAGGCCCGAGAATTGCTTGAACCCAGGAGGCGGAGGTTGCGGTGAGCTGAGATCGCGCCATTGCACTCCAGCCTGGGTAACAAGATCGAAACTCCGTCTCAAAAAAAAAAAAAAAAAAAAAAAAGGTACACTCTTGGCCTTTACCTTTGTGGCTAAAATAGGGTCTTTATGGTAATAGAAACAAAGCCTAGGTTTCTTATTAGAAGATAGACTGTGATACTGAAAGCAAATATAATGGTACATGTTACCTGGCTGCATTTCAAAACCGCAGGTGATCGTGAAACCTCACTGAAGCACCAAAGGTGGTTCTTATCGGTCAAGCCAGAGCTCCTTGTGAAAAAAATTAGGGTTACTGATATATCTGAAGATTTCTAGCTGGATGGACAGAACCCTAATCTAATGTTTTGATTAGACTCTGAATTAAAAACACCTTGGTGCCCAGCAATGAGGACATTTTCACATACAGCACAACGTGATTTGATGTGTGGCTTGGATTTGATAAATCTTCGCTGAGCTAATAGCTGATTGGATTTACCTTGTCTGAATGGAAAATAAAAATAAAAATGACCTCTGACCTACTCTTCTTTGGCATCTTTTTTTTTTTTAAGACAGTCTCACTCTGTCGCCCAGGACAGTGCAGTGGTGTGATGTCAGCTCACTGCAACCTCCGCCTTCTGGGTTCAAGTGATTCTCCTGCCTCAGCCTCCTGAGTAGTTGGGATTACAGGTGTGTGCCTCCACGCCTGGCCAATTTTTGTATTTTTAGTAGAGATGGGGTTTCACCATGTTGTTCAGGCTGGTCTTGAACACCTGACCTTGTGATCCACCCACCTCGGCCTCCCAAAGTGGTGGAATTACAGGTGTGAGCCACTGCGCCCAGCCTGGTGGTCTTTTTATACATATAGATATAAGATAAGTGGCTAGATAAACATATACACAGAAAATGGGTAACATAGGTATGTCAAGGTAATTTTCATTATTGCATATGTCCTGTAGAGAAGCCTCAGAATAAATAGGTCAGAGGTCTTTTTTCTTCCCAAATTCTGCAGCCCTGATGTGTTTAATGAGCCACTTAGATCAGCTCAGATGAATATAAGTCAATTAGCTAAATTGGGAAAGTGAAGGCATCCAGGCAGGACCCAAATGGCAAATGGGAATAACATAGGCCTACAGTAAGAAAGGAAGCAGGGCCCTGAAATTCTAAGCTGGAACTAGAGTCTTATATGGCTTTACCAAAAGCTTACTTCCCAGCCCATGCACCTAAACATTAAGCTTTGTTGATGTTTAAACATAACATTGTATGGCTGTGTTCCAGTCTGAGATGGTATGAATCCATGTAGATGGGAGTATGTTTATGTCTGCATCCTCTGCGTAGGCTGGAGAATTTAAAATGTTTGTCGATTAATATCTTTTGTATACATAAATATCTACATAGGCAAACTTATATAATTCTATATGTGTGTATTTGTCTACCCATGTATATCTATATACAGATCTAGCTATCATTTTTTCCATATGCATACAGAATAGAGATATAGGAGGTCAAAGGATAAATAGGTATTTGTACTTACAGCAATGTAAAGAAAAACTTCAATAAATGCAAAATCGTATTTGCCCTTTACATTTTATGCACAAGAGTACACAAATGGAGGTATGTTCTGACTTGCATCTTGCTGTGTTTAATGTTTTCAAAGAAAGAATTGGTTTTTGTGGCTCATATCTGTTAGCAAAAATGCACTAAGATCATGAGAGTCATTTACTGCCAAGTCAAAAATGGCCTTTTTTATTCTGGTGAATATGAAAACATGGATAAACGAGCCTCAGCTTGAAGGCTTTAACACAAATTTGCAAATGAGAAATAATTCTTTTCAAAGCTTCTCTCAACTTTTGGGCTCTTATTTTCTGAGATTACAGGTGGGCACCACCACACTGAGTTAATTTTTGTATTTTTAGTAGAGAAGGGGTTTCACCACGTTTGTCAGGCTGGTCTCCCTGACCTCATGATCCACCTGCCTCAGCCTTCCAAAGTGTTGAGATTACAGGCATAAACCACCACACTGGCTTTTTTTTTTTTTTTTTTTTTTTGAGGCAAGTTTCACTCTTGTTGCCCAGCTGGAGTGCAATGGCACTGTCTTGGCTCACTGCAATGTCAGCCTCCCGGGTTCAAGTAATTCTTGTGCCTCTGTCTCCCGGTCACCTGGGATTACAGGCACAAGCTACCATGCCCAGCTAATTTTGTTTTTTTAGTAGAGATGGGGTTTCTCCATGTTAGTGAGGCTGGTCTTGAACTCCTGACCTCAGGTGGTGCGCCGGCCTTGGCCTCCCAAAGTGCTGGGATTACAAGCATGAGTCACCTCGCTGGGCAGAAATACAATCTTATTGTTTTCTGTGCTCAAGTAGTGACATTTTAGGTGAGAAAATTAAACATGAGCTCTCTGACTTGAAGATAGACTGGTATACTGAAAGCGAATTTCAGGGTGTTTTCAGATGCCTTTTTTCTATAGACTTAGATACAAATATAAGATATGTAGATAGATAAACATATACAGTCAGGTGCAATGGTTCATGCCTGTAATTTCAGCACTTTGGGAGTCCGAGACAGGATCATCACTTAAAGCCAGGAGTTCAAGACCAGCCAAGCCAACATGGCAAAACACCATCTCTACAAAAGTCACAAAAAGTAACTGGACATGGTTGTGCACACTTGCAATCCCAGCTACTAGGGAGGCTGCGGCATGAGAATTGCTTGAACGTGGGAAGTGGAGGTTGCATTGAACCATGATCATACTCCGGCACTCTGGCCTGGGTAACGGAATGAGACTCTGTCTCAAACAAAAACCATATACAAAGACACAAGGTCATAAAAATATGTGTAGGTAACATCCATTTGTGACTATGTTTTGTAAAAAAATAACTTACAAATGAAAAGTAAGTCAGAGGTTATGTCCCTAATCATGGTCCTCAAGATGGATGAATACAATTTCATCAGGCAAATTTAATTAGCCAATGAGCTTAAGTCAGGTGTTTTCAATCAGCCAATTAGCTGAGCCTACGAGATTCCCATTAGCCAATTAGCTTAGTCCAGGTGATTCCATTTAGCCAATCAGCTCAGCCCACGCAATTCCAATCAGTAAATTTGCTCAGCCCGGGTGATTATATTTAGACAATTGACTCAATTTAGGTGATTCCAATCAGAAAATTAGCTCAGCCCAGGTGATTTCAAACAACCAATTAGTTCAGCCTTAACAATTTGAATTGGTCACTGAGATCAGCCCAGGTCAATATAATTGGCCAATTCTAATCAGCAAGCTCAGCTCATGTGATTTTAATCAGGAAATTTGCTAACTGCTAGAGAATCCAATCACCTAGTTAGTTGAAACCCTGTGATTCCAGTCAATTAGCTCAGTTCAGAAGTATCTAATTAACCAATTAGTTCAGTTAGTTGATTCCAGTAAGGCAATTAGTTCTGCACAGGTAGATAAAATCAGCCAATAATCTAAATAGTGACTGTAGATTCATTAAGTCAGAATGGTGGATGTAAATAGCACTTTTTTACACTGAGAAAAGAAGCAGGTCCCAGACATGCTAATCTGGTCATAAAGCTTTACATTGCTGTATTGTCAGCTTATTTCTAAGACCTTGCTTTTGAAAATGAAGTTTTATGTTTCTGTAAACATTGTATGGCTATGTTCCATTTTGGATTCTACTGTGCCATAAAGTAGAACGTATATAAGTAGAATGTATAAAATGACATTTTTAATACCTTATATACAAAGAATATGCTATAAGTATATACTAAGAATGCAGATTAACCTTGGGTTCATAATCTTACAACTAAGAAGGGGCCCTCTAAACTTTTGCAATCATATTGGAAATTTTAATTGCAGCTCTTGAGGTAAAGCTAACCAGAGAAGTTTCTCCTCAAAAGCAGATGGAATCTTGATGTGGATAGCTTTTTCAGAGGATCAAAAATGAAGACATCTCTGCTATCATGACACTCTTAGTTCACAGTTTCTTTTTTATGGCTCTACAAACAATGGAAATAAAAAAGGGATCTCTTGTGTGCACTCATGGGGTATACTTATATATGTAAATAATTTTGCAGCCAACCTTATATATGAGTAAACTTATCTCTTGATAGACAAAAGATGAAGGGCCTTTGTGGGTGAGAAATTTTAATGGGAAATTTGTTGTCTCATGATATCAGAAATAGAATATAGGTCCACTGCTCTTGGAGCAATATTAAGTTAAAGAGAAACTGATTCACAATAGGTTAAAGAGCATTGCGAGGAAGCCATTACTCTTCTGAGTGGTCATCATTTTTTAGGTCTGTTTTTTCAATGGCTTAAATAAGTCAATGATTAGAAATTAATTTCCCATAATAGACTCCATAGTACATTCCACTGTAAAGGCTATGGTTACACGATAGACTTTAAAATGTTTTACTAAAGTTGTGTTAAATAACAGAATTTATCTATTTTACTTACTGGATTAACAGAGAAGTATCTGTGCAGGTAATAGTATTTGTAGTTGCACATGGAGAAATACATCAAGTATTGCAGAGATTCAGTTGTAGGGAATTCATGAACAGACTGCTTGGTTGAAATGAGTAGCCCTTTTATTTGATCTATTTAATCTAGTTGGTTGGATCATGGGAACCTTGGTTAAAAAGCATACTTCAGACCAGGTGCAGTGGCTCATGCCTGTAATTCCAGCACTTTGGGAGGCCAAGGCAGATGGATCACCTGAGGTCAGAAGTTCGAGACCAGCCTGGCCAACATGGTGAAATCCTGTGTCTAAAAAAAATACAAAAAGTAAAGCGGGGCGTGGTGGCTCACACCTGTAATCCTAGCACTTTGGGAGGCTAAGGTGGGTGGATCACCTGAGGTCAGGAGTTCAAGGCCAGCCTGGCCATAATGGTGAAACCCCATCTTTAAAAAAGAAAAATACAAAAATTAGCCAGGTGTAGTGGTGCATGCCTGTAATCCCAGCTACATGGGAGGCTGAAGCAGGAGAATTGCTTGAACTTGGAAGGCAGAGGTTGCAGTGAGCCAAGATTGTACCATTGCACTCCAGCCTGGGTGACAAGAGCAAGACTTCATCTCAAAACAAACAAACAACAAACAAAAAAGCATACACCAAACACTTGATATTATTTTCCTGATAGTCAAAATAATAGTCTTTCTACTGCACTCTATTCTCAAAAGTTATAAATCTTTGCATCTCCAGAATGTCAAGTGGTCTCTCTTTAACTGGAATGATGAAAACTTGAAGCTGTATATGACCATGAGAACACCATAACCTATGAATGACCTGATAAGAACGGAAACCAAAAATAACAAAAACTGAGGGTGACAGTAAGACCCTGAGTTTTGGTCACACTCTGACCTATGTGAAAACTTAATCAAAGGGGAAAATTTTTCTTTTTTTTAATTTTAATTTTAATTTTTAATTTTTATTTTTTCTTTTCTTTATAGAGATGGGGTTTCAACATGTTGGCCAGGATGGTCTCGATCTCTTGACCTTGTGATCCGCCTGCCTCGGCCTCCCAAAGTGCTGGGATTACAAGCGTGAGACAAATTTTTCTTTTTTTTGAGATGGAATCTCATTCTGTCACCCATACTTGAGTGCAGTGGCATGATATTGGCCCATTGAAACCTTCGTCTCATGGGTTCAAGCGATTCTTTTGCCTCAGCCTCCTGAGGAGCTGGGATTACAGGCACGCATCACCATGCCCAGGTAAATTTTCTATTTTTAGGAGAGACTGGATTTCACCATGTTAGTCAGACTGGTCTCGAACACCTGACCTTGTGATCCTTCCTCCTCGGCCTCCCAAAGTGCTGAGATTACAGGCATGAACCACTGCACCCAGCAAAAGAAGATAATTTTTTAAACAAAATTATTGGAGGCCATCATTCTGGACTGAGCTTGTTCAGTAGTCTGAAACACACCAAACCAAACCAAATGGAGTCATTCATGCTAAATGTGATATAGTTAAATTGAAAATTTTTTTTAAAAAGTAGGTAGATTCTAAAACTGGCCAGGTCTTGTTTTTCTTTTGTGAATAGCAAATTTCAACACAAGGAGGTCTCTACTGTAATCCTTTTAAAACATAATAATCTGAAGTCCTTGTTTTCACTTTACAAAACCCACAGTTCTCCTATTTTAGTGGAATTTGAGACTAAACAAGTATATTTTTGATGGTGACAAAGTAATATCATTGCCTATAGTTTTGGTTTATTTCTCAAATTGAGAAGATAATTAAAAGGGAGATATTGTTAAAATAATTATAGCTAAGGCTGACCCCTTTTATGTTTAATATTGTTCAATAGGTTTTTCTGTACATGGTAAACTGAAACCTAACTGGATACGTAAATACATTGTAACCTATTCTTGTACCAACCGCTATGTTTTTGCCAATAAAAGACCATCAACTGTTCAAACCATATTCAAATAAGGCAAACCCCAAGCTGTAATGAATCTAGCTGTTTCTGTACCTCACTTCTATTTTCTGTATGTCATTTTGCTTTTCCTGTGCATAATTCTTTTTTTTTAAAGATGGAGTTTGGTTTGGCTCTTGTTGCCCAGGCTGGAATGCTACAATGGTGTGATCTTGGCTCACTGCAACCTCCACCTCCTGGGTTCAAGCGATTCTCCTGCCTCAGCCTCCTGAGTATCTAGTATTATAGGTGCATGCCACCATGCCCAGCTAATTTTTGTATTTTTAGTAGAGACAGGGTTTTACCGTAAAAGTTCTGGGATAACAGTTGTGAGCCACAGTCCTGGCCTGCTTCTGATATTCTTTCACAATGCTCCCATGTTTATGAAAAAAGCCTGTTTTAGCCAGCTTAAAGATAGGATACTATGCAGAGGAGAATCACATTGCCCCTGTTGACAACCCAGAAGCAGAAGCTCACCCCTGGAATCATAGCTGCCTTTCTACTTAATGAGCAGCTCATGATACAAGGCTGAAGCAGCTCAGCTGAGACCAGAAAAATGTCCCCACTGAACCCAGCCTAAATGGTTGAGCATTTCAATTATCAGCTAATCAGTTTTGGATAGTTCGTTATGCTGCCATAGCTAATACATGCACCCAGTGCCAATAGAATGCCAAGATTTAATGACAGGTTGATTACTAGTTACCTTCTAACCGTTGGCACCATAAAAGTACTGATATTTTTTCTGATTTAAAGTTAGATGTCTTGTAAGATAACGTTGAGAAATGCAGAAATACATGTGGACATGTGGACATGTGTGCGTGTGCTCAGCGCTTATATTCACTGTTTCCCACAGCACAGGAGAAAACAATAACTACAGCCTGAGTATTACGATCAATGCCAAATAGCAAAAGCAGTTTGCTTTTAATCTATTTTCTTTCTATGTAAACATTATAGGTCAAGACTGTGAACAGATCTGAAGACATAGCGTTTTCTTCTCCTGTGGTCCCATCATCCTTTGTTCACTGTCTGATCTCTGAAAGAAAGGTGGGCAACAGGTGTTAAGCAGTGGTTTGTTTGTTTTTAGACGAAGTCTTGCTCTGTCATCAGGCTGGAGTGCAGTGGCGTGATCTTGGCTCACTGTAACCTTTGTCTCCCGAATACAAGCGACTCTTCTAGCTCAACCTCCTGAGCAGATGGGATCACAGGCACACACCACCACATCCAGCTAATTTTTGTATGTTTAGTAGAGACAGGGTGTCACTATGTTTGTCACTATGATCTTGCTCTCTTGACCTCATGATACTCTTTCTGTAGCCACTCTTTGTTCCATCCTCAGAACTGAAAAGAGATGTTGATACATAGAGGCTGTCCCCTCACCTGTGGCAGAAAAGGGGTGTAAAGACCATTCACCCACATGACATCAGAGCTGGACTTCAATGTGGCAGCTGTTGGCCATGTACATCTCCTGGGTGCCTGGAAAGCAGCTGGTCTGAACTACAATTTGCTAGAAAGGTAAAATACAGAGTTAGTTTTAAAGTTTTGGTTTCAAATGTATATAGACTTTAATAATAACATATTGCTTGCATATTAAAATAATATTTTGAATATATTGGGTTAATTATATTGTTACAATCAATTCCACTTGTTTCTTCTTTTTAGAGTTTGGCTACTAGAAAATGTAAAATTCACATGTGTGTCTCCCATGTGAATTTTTTCACATGTGAAAAAATGGGAACTCTGATGACAGAACAAGACTTCGTCTAAAAGCAAACAAACCACTGCTTACCACCTGTTGCCCACCTTTCTTTCAGAGATCAGACAGTGAACAAATGATGATAGGACCACTGGAGAAGAAAACTCTATGTGTTCAAATCTGTTCACAGATCTGTAATCCCAGCTACTCAGGAGGCTGAGGCAAAAGAATCACTCGAAATGTGGCTCACATTTTATTTCAGAGGATTGCCTGCTCAAAGGACCAGAAACCAGGAAGGTCATTAAATCTAAAATTTTAGAACAATTGTTGTTATACTTTGTTCATTTATGAATAGCCATGTAATACATTGTTTTTGAATGCATATAACTTGATACACAAGATTAAGGGCAAATGCCCTCTGTGGTGAGCCTGTATCAGCTCACGGAGGAAGCCCTGTCTGAAAAGGCTGCAGCCTAAGTTATCACTCTTTCTTCATTCAGCCCAGCCAGCATCTGAGCACATTTTCTGTCACTCAGGGCCTGAAAAGATTGTGCCTTGAATGTTATCCAATCAGGGAGGCTTGGCTGGAAACCGTCCAATCAGGTACGCAGCTGGAGCGAGAAGGGCGGCTTCCGGAATGTGGCGGGGCCTTTGTCTCTCGCTGTAGCCAGAGTTTCAAGTCTTACGAATTCTCTGTGTCTCTGCTCCTAAAGGCCCAGCTCTGGCGGCCCTGTAACCTGCAGGTATTGGGAGATCCACAGCTAAGATGTCGGGATCCCCTGGAAGCCTGGAAATGGTGAGAGAGCCTTGTCAACATCCCGAGACGGGGAGGGGATGATAGAAACCAGTGGGAAGCGACTGTGGTGGGACTCAGGCCTTTCCGCAGGCAGCTCCGCAATTTGTGCCCCGAGTTCTTGTACAGATCGGCAGATCGGTCTCAGTCCCCTTCAGCCATAAGATGGCGGCTGCGCAGACATCCAGTCCCCGGAGTTCTGTCTCTTCCCTGCACAGTGACCGTACCCTGGTCTGGAGCCCTCTCTGGGCAGCTCTGCACCGCAGTGCCGCATCTCTCTGAGATTGTGCAGAGATCACGGGAAGGTGGTCAGGGGAGAATCTTGACTGGAGGTGCAGATTAATGAATGGAAAGAGCTTTGGTCTTTGGGGTTCCCAGTTCCTCTTGGTCTGTGGGGTTTCCAGTTTCTTTCTTTCTTTTTTTTTTTTTCTATTAAAAACCTATGGGGGCCGGGCCCGGTGGCTCACGCCTGTAATCCGAGCACTTTGGGAAGCCGAGGCGGGCGGATCACGTGAGGTGAGGTGTTCGAGACCATCCTGGCCAACATGGTGAAACTCCATCTTTATGAAAAAAAAAATACAAAAATTAGCCGGACGTGGTGGCCTGCACCAGTAATCCTAGCTCCTCAGGAGGCTGAGGCAAGAGAATCCCTTGAACTCGGGAGGTGGAGGTTTCAGTGAGCTGAGATCACGCCACTGCACTCCAGCGAGGGCAATAACAGTAAAACTGTCTCAAAAAAAAAAATTTAAAAAGTATGGAAGTCACCGAATAATATGAAAGCACTTAATCATGAAGTGGTTCAAGTATTGTAGAGCACTCAGCTATGGTTTGTAGTTTGTGGTCTATGGGAGAAGCTTGAATAATAGACTTCTATAAGGTGCATAATGAAGAAAATTAAATTTAGTAATTGGTTAGGTACAGTTACCCAGTCTCCTGATTTATACTATCATGTTGGCAATTTTCTAGTTATATAATCGGAGTTTAATTGGCAGTTTATAGTTGGTTAAGCCCAAATTTTGTTTTCTCCGATGTAGCATAATTTACAAAAAAAATGCATTTTAGATTTTTTTTAAAAAGGAGGACTCCAGGGACTAGAGCCACCTCAGTCTAATTGTGTGCCGCTGAATTATTTTCACAGTCCACAGGGGACTTCTTTTCCCCTGCATTTTTCAAACATGTCCCAAGCAGGATCTCAAATCTACCCCTTCCTCCTTGTTCTTCCAGGCTTAACTATGATTTTCAGTAAAATACTAAATTTCCAGTGTCATTGACATTTCCAAATGCCAACTTCCCCTGACTAATACACATTATCAACTGTTTGTCCTTTATTGTACCTTTGATTGTATTTCAGTTAATAATTTTTAACAAAGCATTGGATAGCACTATTTTTAAAATTGTCTTCTGTTAGTGAATATTTCTCATGTGAAGAAAGCAAATAGTAATCCCTGATACTATATTGTAAAAAAATCTCTGTGCCTATTTCTTTTATCTTCCCTAGGCACAGAGTTCTTATCAGAATGTTGTTGGGTCAAGATTTCCATTTGGTAACTTTATGTGGTGATGGGTTATCAGCCATTCTTCAGTGTTTTCCTGGTCCTGGGTTTCAGTACTGTCTGGGGAAAAACCAAGATGCCCACCATGGTGGCTGTGTTGGCTAGAGTGTCTCATGAATATCAGCTCCTGGGGCATTGTCTCTCATAGGACAACCTCATAGGACAACCTGAGGTATAAAGTGTATCCTCAAGGAAGCAGGTAGATACCCTGAGACTGAGCACAATCTCCTGGTATACTCTTTCTTTGAAAAGCTAGCTTCTCGAGACGTTAAGATTGACTTCACCCAGCTTCTATTTCTTGGAGACACACTGCTGGTCAGTCAAACAGATGCTGGTATTGAAAGAAAAACACAGAAATAATTTTTGCCTGCTGGAGTCTCTAAGATTTGTGAAAGAAAAAATGGTATCTTACAAGACAGAAAAAATGTCACCCCAGTGAGGTGGTGCAAGAACTTGCAAAGTAAAAGGAACTTAGAGCAGTCCCTGGGGCATAATTGCAGTGTCTCTTAAGAGGTTTGGTCCTTGAGAACTTTAGTGAGCAGGAGTGGGCGGGAGAATCTTTTAAGTGATTGAATGGCCTGACTTGACATATAGGTGAGATACATGTGTTTTCTAATCAGCCCTGTCACTCTCTGGGTTTGTTACCTTGAAAACATTTTTTTTTCCACTTATTTTGACTTTAGTTTCTTTTAACTGTAAATTGCATTTAATTAGTAAAATTTAAAAGGCACAAAAATATTAGCACAGGGCATAAAAGAAGTGGGTTTTAGAAAACAATTAAAATCTAATCATATATTCCATTTGTTAAGAATTCTCTTTTGCCTTTTATTTGTCAGAGTGACTTTAAACATTTTCTCAGGTGTGCTTATGGCTGGGTGATTTTAAACAGAATTCCAAGTCTTAGCTTTTAGAATGCTAACAAGGAAAAATTAGAAAAAAAGATCTCTTCCATTTTGGCTGTAGAAAATAAATACATTTCCACCAAAATTGTGATAGATAATTGGTGAGTTACATAGATTCATGAAAACAGCCAGGCATGGTGGCTCACGCCTGTAATCCCAGCACTTTGGGAGGCTGAGGTGGGCGGATCACCTGAGGTCAGGAGTTTGAGACCAGCCTGACCAATATGGTGAAACTCCATCTTTAAAAAAAAAAAGAAAACAGCAGTTTCTCTTTTTGTAAGATAAAGTGGTGACAGTGAATATTTCTGTCCCATATCCTGTTATCTTGATTTTTGAGTTTCATGCTAAATTTTATGAGATGAAACCTGGTACCTCTTAGAAGTGTTTCCACCTAATTGTTTACTACATAATTTTTATAGAAATAATAAATAATACTTCTGTTATCAGAAAGAAGTAGATGGTTTTGCTTTTCTAATTGAGGTATAAAATGTAAGCACCATAAAATTTTCTCTTTTTATATGAACAGTGTGTTTGAGTGATTTCACTGGATTTTTCAAACACTTAGTTTCAAAAACCAAGGGAATAAATCTGACATGAAAATTAAAGGTAGAATCCCGTGACACGAAGCTATGGCTAATATTAAACCTACAATGAAAAGGTTATTTAAGGCCCAGTTAGTTCTTTCTGGGGAGCCTACCCTGCAGATATCCCAGCCTGCTCACCCCAGCATGGAAGAAGCCTTTATCCTGAGAGAAGCTACAGAGCCTGAAATGCTGGGGACCTGCAGGCAAATGCAGTTAAGGTGAAGATGAAAGGAAACTGGGAGCATCTTACTGATGATGAAGTTGTTATTGTTTTGAGGCATTTTCTAGACTTTATAAAATAAAACAGAGTTAGACATATGTAAAAAAGAAATTGAATTCCAAAAAATATTGCAACAAGAGTAAGTACCAACCATAAGATCTTTATGGCTTGTAAAGTTTAGACAGACAAAGACTTTCTTTCCCAGGGAGGAGCAAACAAGATTAGAAAGAAGGTGGGAGGGGAATGGCAAATGGAGGGTGACAAAATCAGATTGTAGACCAGAGAATGTTTTACACTGAAGTCAGCATGTTCTTAGGAGGGACATGAAATGGGGCTGTATGTTGACTCAGACTGAGGGTAGCTCAATGTTCAGGACCCTGTGGGGAAAAAAAAGTAAACAAGTTTGATTAAGAAGTAACTCACTCATCTGAGTGAAGACAAATTCAGCTGATTTTTTTTTTTTTTTTTTTTGAGACAGAGTCTTGCTCTGTCACCAGACTGGAGTGCAGTGGTGCAAACTTGGCTCACTGCAACCTCCTCCTCCTGGGTTCAAGCAATTCTCCTACCTCAGCCTTCCGAATAGCTGGGACTACAGGCGCACGCAACCACGCCCAGCTAATTTTGGTATTTTAGTAGAGACAGAGTTTCACCATGTTGGCCAGGATGGCCTCGATCTCTTGAACTCATGATCTGCCCACCTTGGCCTCCCAAAGTGCTGGGATTACAGGTGTGAGCCACTGCACCCAGCCCTCAGCTGATTTTTTAATGAGAAAAGGAAGAAAATATGTATAGTGTGTGTCTGCCTATGTGAAATGTAAGAAGAGAGAGCATCATCTAAGTCATAACAGGAAGGGTGTTTCTGGCCAGGCGAGGTGGCTCACGCCTGTAATCCCAACACTTTGAGAGGCTGAGGTGGGTGAATCACGAGTTCAGAAGTTTGAGACCAGCCTGGACAACATAGTGAAACCCTGTCTCTACTAAAAATACGTAAATTAGCCGGACATGTTTACATGTGCCTGTAGACCCAGCTACTCAGGAGACTGAGACAGAAGAATTGCTTCAATCGTGAGGCAGAGTTTGCAGTGAGCCGGGATCGTGCCACTGCATTCCAGCCTGGGCGACAGGTCAAAACTCCTTCTACAAACAAAAACAAAAACAAAAAACAAACAAACATGTTTCTTTCCATAAACTGATGCTGGAGCACGCAAAGGATGAATATTATTAATCACAGCTGTTTTCCAGTGTTATCTCTGTGTTTCATTTTTCCCCACCTCTTTTCTTTGTTCTATACATTTCTTTTATTTGACTTCTTCTGGGTTGCATTTTATATAATAAACTGGTAAACATAAGTACAGTATTTGCAGCGTTCTGTGAGTAGCTCTATCAAATTATTGAACTGGAGGGAGGTTGTGGGAATCCCTAAATTTTAAACAGTAGCTCAGAAGCATAGATGGGCCTATGGAGCTTGTGACTGGCCTCTCAGTGAGGACAATGTTGTGGGATTGAGCCCAGAATCAGGGTCTGTGCTGACTCTGGGTGGTGTCAGAATTCAAATGTTAGACTTTGAGTAGGTGTTGGAGAATTGCTTGGTGTTCAGCAAACTCTACAGATTTGGTTCCAAGAAAGAAAAAAATCACAGAGGCCTGTCTTGGAATAGAACTCCTGGTGTCTGGGAATGGGACTCTGCTCTCTGTACACAGGCTGTCACACTGCCCATTGTCCTGTGATTCCAGGTCTCTTTTTGGGGTGACTGAGGACTAAAAACTTAGAGGAAAGGCCCTGTGATTACCGACCCCCTTTTCCCATAGCTGCCACCACAGGATTCCCACCCACTCACAAACATACACACTAGACATTGACGTGTCCACACTTTTTCCAGGACCAGGCACCACCCTCAGGAACTTCACCACAGTATTTTTAATCCTAGTGTTTCTTGCCAAAAACCCACATGTCTCCTGGTATGCCCCACCCCCAGGCACTGAATCTGTAGCAGGAACCTGCGTTCTCCACAAACCTAGGGTTCTGGACCACCTGTTTATAACCTCATCTGCCTGCATGGGCACAAAGAAGTCAGAATATAGCCCCACCAAGACCACTATCTGTAGCACAAACCTACAGCCCTTCCACCTACATTGCACTCTATGCCACCCATTAAGTTTTCTTCTTTTAACTTTTGTTTTTTGTTCAGGGGTACACATGTAGGTTTGTTATATAGGTAAAATTGTGTCATGAGGGTTTGGTGTAGATTATATTGTCACCGAGGTACTAAGCATTGCCCCACAAATATATTTATTGTAATTCTTTTTGTCATCCCACCCTTCACACTTACTAGGCCTCTGTGTCTGTTGTTTCTTTTCTGTTTCTACATGTATTCTTATTAAGCTCTTAGGTTTTTGTTTTATTTTGTTTTGAGATGGAGTATGACTTTGTCACCCAGTCGGGGGTGCAGTGGTGTAATCTAAGCTCACTGCAACCTCTGCCTCCCAGATTCAAGAGCTTCTTCTGCCTCAGCGTCCCAAGTAGCTGGGACTACAGGTGTGGGCCACCATGCCCGGTGAATTTCTGTATTTTTAGTAGAGATGGAGTTTCACCATGTTGGTGATGCTGGTCTTGAATTCCTGACCTTGTGATCCTCATGCCTCAGCCTCTCAAAGTGCTGGGATTACAGGTGTGTGCCACTGCATGTGGCCTATTTCTATTTCATTTACCTTGGTAAGAATATATATATATTCTAATGAAATTACCCTAGAACACCTTAAAATGTTTCTTTAAATTGCTTATTAGTATGTGTTATAAAATTGAGAGGGCAACGGCTTATAAAGGTTAAAATCACACAAACTCTGAGATTTAAGTTTCTTTTAGGTAAGCTTAGAAAAAACAGAACTGGAAATACCCCAGTTGCATAGAAAACAAAATTCTACATAGAGTCCTCTCCCTGCCTGAGTTCTGTTCAAATCTAACCTTTTTGGAGGCCTTATTTAGGTCTGGCCCCACCCTGGAGTCTTACCTCACAATTTGTTAGAAGAGTTTTGGGCTGGGCGCGGTGGCTCACGCCTGTAATCCCAGCACTTTAAGAGGTCAGGAGTTTGAGAGTTCCTACCAAGATGGGAAAACTCCATCAACTAAAAAAAAAATACAAAAATTACCAGGGTGTGGTGGTGTGCACCCGTAATTCCAGCTGCTCGGAAGGCTGAGGCAGGAGAATCGCTTGAACCTGGGAGGCAGAGCTTGCAGTGAGCTGATATCATGCCATTGCAATCACTCCAGCCTGGGTGACAGAGCGAGACTCCATCTCAAAAAAAAAAAAAAAAAAAAAGAGAGAGAGAGAGAGAAAAGAGATCAGAGTTTGGTCTTGTGAATCTTGGTGCTTCTCTAGAGCTGGTGCTCATGAGCTCATGGCAACCTCTGCCTCTTGGGTTCCAGCAATTTCTTCTGTCTCACCTCCCGAGTGGCTGGGATTACAGGCATGCACCACCATGCCTGGCTAATTTTTTGTATCTCAGTAGAGACAGGTTTCTCAATGTTGGTCAAGCTAGTCTTGAACTCTTAACCTCACGTGATCTACCCACAGGACTGTTTCTGTTTGGGTTTGGTAGGGACAGGGCAATGTGACCCATATATTTTTTTTCTTTTCTTTTCTTTTTTTCCAAGGCAGAGTCTCACTTTGTTGCCCAGGCTAAAGTGCAAGTGATGCGATCTCGGCTCACTGCAACCTCTGCCTCCTAGGTTCAAGCGATTCTGCTGCCTCACCCGCCCAAGGATTTGAAACTACAGGCACATGTCACCTCGCCCAGCTAATTTATTGTATTTTTAGTAGAGACGGGGTTTCACCGTGTTAGCCAAAATCGTCTCCATCTTCTAACCTCGTGATCCGCAAATACAAACTTAGCCAGGTGTGGTTGCACATGCCTATAACAACCCCAGCTGCTCAGGAGACTGAGGCAGAATTGCGTGAACCGAGGAAACGAAGGCTGCAATGAGCCGAGATAGTGCCGTTGCACTCTAGCCTGGGAAATAAGAGCAAACAACTCTGTCTTAAAAAAAAAACTGTGTTTTGGGAAGCTGTGTTTCAAAGAAAATAGATTCTGGGAAGCCTGATTTTTTTTGTTTTGTGTTTGCTCTCACATGGGGACATCTTTTGTCTTATGCTTTTAAATGCTCTAAGGATTCTGCTTTCCCTTCAAGTACACACAGCAAAAGTCCTCTTCGTGGCATATAAGAGACTGCACAGTCTGACTGCTTTTTCATAGTTTCGGGGGACACACAAATATCTGCATAATTTTGAGAAACTCTATGTTAAATAATTTTTTACATTGTATTTTTACGTCATGTTTGAAATGTGTGAGTAGGTGTTTCTGTTCCATTGGGGGGCTTTTTGTTCAATTTTTTACACATTCCATCCTGTTTGTATTACTACAGTCTTGAAATATAGTTTGAAATTATAAAGTATGATGTCCTTATACTATGTTCTTTTACCTAAAGATTGCTTTGACTATTCAAAATTTATTGTAGTTTATGTACGTTTTAGAATTGTATTTTTCATTATTGTAAAAAAAAGTTACTAGAATTGTTTGGGTTTATTTATTTATTTATTTTTTTTTTGAGACGGAGTTTTGCTCTTGTTGCTCATACTGGAGTGCAATGGCGTAATCTCAGCTCACCACAACCTCTGCCTCCCGGGTTCAAGCTATTTGCCTGCCTCAGCGTCCTGAGTAGCTGGAGTTATAGG
This sequence comes from Cacajao melanocephalus, assembly GCA_963573385.1. Classification (NCBI taxonomy): domain Eukaryota; kingdom Metazoa; phylum Chordata; class Mammalia; order Primates; family Pitheciidae; genus Cacajao; species Cacajao melanocephalus. The sequence continues at coordinate 6,750 of CAUYLG010047706.1, read as the reverse complement.
CATGCACCACCACACCCAGCTAATTTTGTATTTTTAGTATAGACAGGGTTTCTCCATGTTGATCAGGCTGGTCTTAAACTCCTGACCTCAGGTGATTTTCCTGTCGCGGTCTCCCAAAGTGTTGAGATTACCTGCATGAACCACTGTGCCTGCCCGGCAGTAGAATTTTTGTAGGGAGTTTATTGAATCTATAGGTTACTTTGTATAACATGTCACTTTAACAATATTTATTCTTTCAGTCCATAGACATAAAATATTTTAAAATTTATTTGTGTCTTCTCTAGTTTCTTTCAATGGTAGCCTATATTTTTCACTGTAAAGATGTTTTACCTCTTTGGTTAAATTCGTTCTCAGAAATTTATTATTTTGCTGCTATTAAAAACAAAATTGTTTATTTTATCTGATAGTTAGTTTTATATATATGGATCCATAATTTATAGTTGTATATTAATTTTATATTTTGCTAATTTACTGAGTGTATTTATTAGTTTAGACAGGCTTTAATGTACGGTTCATGGTTTTCTATATGTAAGATTATTTGATTTACAACCAGCAACTTTTACTTATTTGTCTTCAATTTCAATGTCTTTAAAACTTTTTTTTTGATGAATTCTTCTGCAGCATGCTTCCAGTGCTATATTAAAATAGAAGCATTGACAAGGGGCACAATATTATTTTGCATTGGTGTGTGTGGATTTGAATAAGCAAACACCCCTTCAAGTTTTTATAAATGGTTTCTCTAGGTAAAGATTTTCTTTTTTCGATCCCCAGGATTGATGGGATGCCCTCTGGATTTGCAGTGGAGAAGAGTTGTAGCTTGGTCACAAGGCTGCAGGGTCTGCACTAGGGTCCACCTTTCCTTGGTTGGTTATAAGAGGCTTGTGTAGTTGTAACTACACAATTTTTATATTTTTGGACAGACTGAACATCCTTCAGGACTTCTATATGTAGAGCAGACACCAAGGCAGGTTTATGCAGTCAGGTCTGCTAATGGCAGGACTTATATCAGGTTGTGGATGAATATGGCTTTCACTGAGTACCAGAGAGCATTTTCCCACGTCACTGCGTGGGTTTCTGTGTTGGCAGAACTGGCCATGAACTGTGGCTCAGGGAGCTGGAACTACGTCATTAAACTGCTTTGGGGACCACAGTAAAGGCCAAGGCTTGCAGGCCTGCCTGCATGTCTGTAAATGGGTGTCTTCCTCCAGGCCTCTGGAAGGACAGGGCCTCTTTTAGACTGTGACTGGGAGTAGTTGAGGTGATTACAAATTAAGTTCAGAACTCTCCGTGATACCTAGTTGGGTGGGCCATTTCTTTGGTTTGTAGTCAAGAACAGAGTTCCTGTAGTTTACCACCTAAATGAGGGCCTAACTTCTAAAAGGACACTCCTCAATCTTGGGCTTTAGCAGTTTCACAAGTCCCTCCCTGGATCTCAAAGCCCTCTTAAAAGCACTTCTTTTGGAGATGGGGTCTTGCTACAAAACCCAGGCTAGTCTTGTTTTTTGTTATTGGGACGGAGTCTCCCTCTGTCACACAGGCTTTAGTGTGAGACCAGTCTGGCCAACATGGTGAAACCCGGTCTTTACTAAAAATACAAAACAGTTGGCTGGGTGTGGTGGGGTGCACCTGTGATCCTAGCTACTCGGGAGGCTGAAGCAGGGGATTTGCTTGAACCAGGGAGGTTGAGGTTGCAGTGAGCCAAGATTATGCCATTCCACTTCAGCCTGGGTGACAGAGCAAGACTCCATCTCCCAAAAAAAGAAAAAAAAAGGATACATCATATATTTAATTGTTATTTTTAATAGCTTAAAAAAATTATAGTTTTTGAATTATGTAAGTTAAATTACTTGAACATGCAGATACCTAACAGTGTCATCTGGATGATACTATTAATAATTTATTTATTTATTTTTATTTTATTATTTCTTTATTTATATTTGAGATTGTGAAGTCACTCTGTTGCCCAGCCTGGGGTACAAGGTGCGATCTTGGTTCACTACAACCTCCACATCCCGAGTTCAAGCCATTCTCCTGCCTCAGCCCCTGAGTAGCTAGGACTATAGGCACATGCCACCATGCCTGGCTAATTTTGTATTTTTGGTAGAGACCAGTTTTCATCTTGATCAGGCTGGTCTTGGACTCTTGACTGCAGGTGATTCACCTGCCACGGCCTCCCAAAGTTTTGGGATTACAGGCATGAGCCACCGCATACGGCCTGTGATTTTACTGTATTTATTTTTAAAATTGTAATTCATTTATCCTGACTAAATTACTGGGCCCAGAATGTAGGTGATGTGACTCTCCTGCATCGTCTGCCCATAGGTGGGATTGTGAAATATACCTAGTCCCAAATAGGTATACAGATGCTGCAATGACTCTTATACCTGGACGCAGCCAAGAGAAGAGATGTTGACTCTCATAGCTTGGCTTACTGCATTGGGTCCTACGTCTCCTACTTGTACCAAAGTCAAAGAGAATAACAACATTCACACATGTCATGTAAATCCCTCCAGTGGCACAGGAAGTGTCAAAAGGGCAAACCATGCTAAAGAGATTTTTGAGTCTCCTATGCATACCCAGCTGACTGTAAGTATTGTCACTCTTTCAGATGGACATAGACCAGTGTTGAGGTTTTTAGTGTCATACCAAGAGTTCATCAATCAAAGGTTGGAATTGTGACTCATACATGCATCTCATACACCACAGGTGAGATGGTGATGCTTGGACTTCAGGTGGAATTGGGGCTCTCATACAAGGACTCGGTCTAGTATTGAGACTGTGCTTTGCGTTCTTGGATCCAACTCCCAGGAGGTATTGGCTCTCATACATAAAGGGGACATGTGTAGGATTGTAAATGTCATCCCTGGACCTCTCTGCAGGTGTAATTGTGAAAGGTAGTTTTGCCCAGAATCTGAATGATTTAACTCTCCTGCCTGGGCCAAGCCCACAAATGTGATTGTGACATATACTCAGGCCAAGCATCTAGGTTATGTGACTCTCTTTTCTGAGCCCTGCCCTCAAGGGGGATTGTGACATATCATTGAACCCAGCAGCTAGGCGATGGGGCTCTCCTCTCCTGCCTGGGCCCTGCCTGCAGAGAAAATTGTGACATATTCCTTGACCCAGCACTCAGGTTAATGGGACTCTCCTGCCTGAAGAGGTCATTGTGACGTATCGCTGTGCCCATCAACCAGTCTTTTCTCTGCCTGAGCCCTACCCTATGGATTGTGAAATATTGCTGGGCCCAGCACCCAGGTAATGTAACCCTCTTGCTTTAGCACTGCCCACAGGAGAAACTGACATCTCTCTGGGCCAATCTACATGATGTGAATTTTCTCTCCTGCCCTCTCCTTACTCTGGGACTGTGACACATGGCTGGACTCAGCACCTAGGTGACTTGACTCTCCTCTCTTGCTTGGGACCTGCCCAGTTGGTGATTGTGACACATCAGTGGACCCAGCACCTAGGTAATGTGACTTCTCTTTTGCTTGGCCTCTGCCCACTGGTTGCATTGTGACATATCACTGGGTCCAGCACCCAGGAGTTGCTATTCTTTTGGCTGGGTTTGCTCACAGATGGGATTGTGACATATATCTGAGCCCAGAATCTAAGTGATGTTAGTCTCCCCTCCTGCTTAATACCTGCCCATGAAAAGAACTGTGACACGTAGCTGGTCCACGCATGCAGGTACTGACTTTCTTCCTTAGGTCGCTTCCATAGGGGGCATTGCCACTTATCTCTCTGCCCATTACTGAGGTGATTTTACTCTCCTCTTTTTCCTGGGTCCTGACCTCCAAAAAGATTGTGACTCTCCCGTCTGGATGTGCTCCACGTGGGGTGAGGACCCTTGGACAAGCATTCAACACACCTGTGAGGCTGTGACCCGTTACTGGGACACAGTCTGCAGACAGGACTGGGGCTCCCACGCACAGATCCAGTCCTGTGTAATTGTGTAACTATACAATTTTGTAACTGTGACTCACCTACTGAGACCCAACTTACAGGAGGTGATGATTCATACGTAACCTGGGACACATGCAAAATGGTGAATTTCATCTCTGAGCCTTTCCGCAGGTGAGTTTGTGACATATACTTTTGCCCACCACTTAAATGATTTGACTCTCCTGCCTCAGCCCAGCCTACGGATAAGATTGTGGCATATTTCTATGCCAAGCAAAAAGGTGATATGACTCACATGCCTAAGACCTGTTATATTGTGATTGTAATATGTCACTAAATGTAGCATGTACGTGATGTGACTCTCCTTCCTGAGCTTTGTCCCCAAGGAACATTATGACACATCACTGGTCACAGCACCCAGGTGATGTAACTTTTTTTTTTTTTTGAGATGTAGTCTTGCTCTGTCACCCAGGCTGGAGTGCAGTGGTGCGATCTCAGCTCACTGCAACCTCCGCCTCCTACCTCGGCCTCCCGAGAAGCTGGGATTACAGCCACCCACCACCATGCCCGGCTAATTTTTTGTGTTTTTAGTAGAGATGGGGTTTCATCGTGTTAGCTAGGATGGTCTCAATCTCTGGACCTCGTGATCAGGCCACCTCAGCCTCCCAAAGTGCTGAAATTACAGGCATGAGTCACCACACCTGGCTCAGAAGTGACTTTTTGCCTAGGCCCTGATCTCAAGGAGTATTGTGACATATCACCTTGCCCAGGTGATAAGCCAGGTGGTGTTACTTTTCTGCCTAGGCTCTGCCCACGGAAGGCTTTGTGACATGTCTGGGCCTATAATCTAGGTCATTTTAATTATTTATTTGGGTTTTATGCACATAAAAGATTGCGACATGTTTCTGGGCACAGCACACAGTTGAGTTGACACACCAGCCAAGCCTGGCCCACAGAAGGAATTATATCACTGGTTGCATCACTTAGCTGAGGTGACTCACCTCTCCTTCCTGTGCCCTACCTACAGAGGAATTGTGACATAACAGTGGGCCCAGCACCTAGGTGAAGTGACTCTATTGCTTTGTTTCTTTTCACAGGTAGGAGTGTGACATAAGTGGGCTCGATTCACAGCTGTGAAAATAACTCTCATTTTACTCCCAGCCAGTAGGAGAGATTTTGACTCTCATAGATAAATTAGGGCAACTGGTAAGGTCCTGGGACTCTTAGTTTGATGAAGATGACGGAGGATTATAACACTCTCACATATCTTATATATCATACTCACGCATATACCCTTGAGTGCACAAAAAGTGTCAGAATGCAGCAGTCAGGTTAGATCTTGACTCTCATATTCACAAGCAGGTAACAGAATTGTCACCTTCAAACATAGATAACTGTTCACTGGTGAGGTCCTGGATCTCACAGAAGTACACAGTTGGAATTGTGACTGTCATATATAGGCCTGGCCACAGGTGTGGTGCTGATTCATTTCTGGACACAGCACACAGGCAGAATGATGACTTTCATACCTGAACCCAGCCAATAGGAGAGCTGTCAACTCTTGTACCCAGGCTTAGGGCAATGAGTAAGATCGTGGCTCCATACCAGCACAAGTTTCCAGAGCACATAGCAATTCTCTTGCGCACTGTATAAAGCCCTTGGTTGATAAAAAGAATGCCATAACATGGCCCAGCACACGGAAGAGATTGTGACTCTCATATGCACACCCACCCAGCCAACAGTAAAGATTGTCACCCTCTCTCATAAACTCACCCCAGTGTTGAAACTCTGAATCTCACACCTGGAGTCAATCAAAAGTTGAAATTGTGACTCTCCTAAGTGAATCTTTTCCACAGGTTGAATAATGACTCCCAGACCAGGATCAGAACGCTGGTGAGGCTGTGCCTCCTCTACTGGAACACAGCCCCCTACAGGCAGGATTGGGAATCTTATGCACTAGTGCAGTTAACCCGTGAGTCTTTGATTCACGTACTTGGATCAAACTCACAGGCGTTGAATCTCATAACTGAAGCCACGACATGTGTAGGATGGTTAAGCTCATCCCTGGACCTTCCCACAGATGTGGTTGTCACATTATACCTTTACCCAGCACCTGAGTGATGTGCCTCTCCTGCCTGGTTCCTGCCATCGTTGGAAATTTCACTATTTTGCTGGTCCTTGTATCTAGGTGATGGAACTCTCTTTTTCTATCTGGGTTCTACTCACAGGGAAGATTGTGACACATAGATGAGCCCATCACCCAGGTGATGTAACTCTGCTGCCTGAGCCCTGCCCACACAGAGCATGATGGCATATTGCTGAGCCCAACACCGAGGTAATGTGACTCTTTTCTGTGCCTGTCCTCAAGGGACATGGTGATATATCACTAGATCTAGCACACAGGTGATATAAATCTCCTGCCTGGGTCTATCCCATAGGACATATTGTAACACATAGTGTGCTCAGCACTCAGCACTCAGCACTTTCCTGCCAGGGGCCTGCCCACTGTGGGGATTGTAAAATATTACAGAGGCCAACACCTATGCACTGTCTCTCCTTTTCTTCCTTGGCCTACTCTCAAAGAAGATTATAACCTATTGCTGGGCCACGCTCACAGGTGATGGGACACTTCTGCCTAGGCCCTGCCCACAGAGGAAATTGTAACATGTTTCTGGGCCCAGAATTCAGGTGATATAATTGTTTTGCTTCGGCTTTGCCCACAAAAATGATTGTGACATATTCCTGGCCCAGTATCCAGATGACGTGTCTCTTGCTTGGTATCTGCCCACATGTGGGATTGTGAAATGTCAGTGGACCCAGAACTAAGGTGATAATGAGTCTCCTGCCTGT
>CAUYLG010047704.1:0-21555 GCA_963573385.1 Cacajao melanocephalus | reverse complement strand
TTTCTTATTACCCACTTTCTAAAGCCTAATTCTGTTAATAGATCACACTCGTTCTCCATCAGGCCTTGTTCCCTTGTTGATGAGGAACTATGATCCCCTGTAGAAGGAGAGGCATTCTGATTTTGAGTATTCTCAGCCTTTCTACGCTCGTTTCTTCCCATCATTGTAAGTTTATCCACCTGTCATTTGTAATTGCCAACTTTCAATTTGGGTCTCTCAGTGGACATCCAACTTGTTGATTCCCAACTCCGAAATCCGAGCAACTCAGAGTGCTGACCAAAACAGCAGCATTAAGATTCGTGTTGCTTTTCTTCCTGGGTATCTCCAGTCTAGCTTCCCTCCTGAATCCCTTTTTCAATCAGGTAAATAGGCAAGTCTGCCTTCCCGAAGCTCCCAACGTTGACCAAAAGGGAACCCAGTCCCGCTTACTCTGCACCGAGAACCGCTGCGCCAAGACGCCGGCAAAACCGCCAAGCCGGCCACAAGAGTCGTGCTGGCGACCCGTGGGGCTCCTCCGATGGGAATCTCCTGGTCCGTGAGCAACAAAAATTCATCTGTAAGTGTGGCGTCCTCTCGTTCTGAGTGCTGTCTCTGGGAGTTACAATCCTGAGCTGCTAGTAGTCAGCCATCTTGGATCTCTCTCTCACTGTTTTTTAAATTTCTAAAAGCAACATAAGTATTTACAAGAAGTTAAATCCATATCTTATGAATTAAATTTAATACTGTATTAGAAAGAAGAAATGATATCAACAGGCCAGACACTTTAACATTTTTTGAAATGTTATATGTGTGAGACAGTACACCCTGCCTAGTAAATTTTAATAACTGATGAATTCATAAGAAAACTAAGAGGAAGAAAGAAAGAATGAAATACAAACAAAAATTCTGAGAAAGTGTTCAATAAAGGGAAAGCCAGAATGACTATACAGAAGGAAATACATATTTTTAAGGGTTTTATTTAAAAATTTTTAATGTGTTTATTTCCTTATCATAAAACAATAAAACTATTTAATAGACATGTTTAGGGAACAAACAGGAAATATGATAAGTGACTCTTGCGGTACCGTTCAGATATGAGATTATTATTCCAGGATTCTCCTTTCTGAATAGCGTTCTTTTTGCTAAACTGTTTTAAGCTACTGGAAATTCCTTTACAATAATATACAGGGCATTTATAATATCTGCAAAATTTACATAGTACTAACAAGAAAATCTGGAATTTATAAAATAAAATATCATCATGTATAACTACAGATTATATGGGCACCTGTGCATTCTTCATCTTTATATGAAAGGAAATCTAATATGGAAATGGGGACGGTTATAGTTCTCAGGAGTGAATACAATCTCAAAGAACACAAAAATCAACCATAATGGTGGTGAAAGAAGGGACGTTTTGAGTCAAGAGAATGGTCTATGGGCACTCTCCACAGTTGAAGTGTAGGATACATTTGTATACCCTGAAAGTCTGGGGAGTGGAGCCCTTTGCTTGTGCTTGGTACCTAAGATAAATTATTTATAAGAGAGGCACAATATCTTCCTTACACCATCTCCCGAATTCCATATCTGCAGAAATTGAATACTTTCTGTAACCTAAGGTATGGACCTGACTGTATTCCTAAAGATTTTTCCATACCAGATACCTAACTTGTGTATAACTGTGAACCCAGTTCCATATGTTCTGTAGCAAGTTTCTCTTTACAAAATTTATGACCCTGAATATCCCTTAAAAGAAAACTAAGAACTCTACCGAAATGCAAAATGATTTCTATCTATATCATGAAGCATGGGATTTGAGTGATATCATTTTTAATAGATACCTGAGTTGATTTGAGTGTGCACCCTACAGAGTGAAAGCAAGTGATAGAGATCATTCTATCTGAGGAAATAATAAATCTATTTCTGATCTGCATTACACATGGCCCAATGGCAAGAGAGCCATTTGCTAATGGTCACATGTAATAAATATAAGTAGTGTTTGGGATATTGACTTTTATAAATCATTTCTAAAAGTATGCTTATTTGCAAAGTTATGAGACTGCTGACACAAGAACCACTGGTCTACAGATAATGGTAGAAAATTAAATGATAGAAAATACAAATATACACAGAAGAAAACAATGAACTAAAATAAAATAAGGTCAAGAAAAGAAATTTGCCGACTATCAACTTTAACCAAAAACAAAGGAAAAAAATAAGCTAAAAGAGACTGAGTAACATTGTGAGATTTCAATCAAAGAGGGAAAGAAAATTGGTATTTTGAAGGAAAGGAAGTAAGAGTGTAGAGAGATGAATATAATTATGTGACAGACACCAAGGTAAGGAAGAGAAAATTCATAGATTATTTACTGTGATATCAAATATCACATGTACCCTGCATATCTAAAATTAAATATCAAAATATTTTTTCAAAAACTCTTACCTGGATTCAAGTCAGCAGATTAATTTAGCCGAAATATCCCAAAAGACTGTGGCATACAAGTCTGTCCCTGGAGAAAATTTTGAAACTGCACTAGAAACTCCAAATAAGAAAAAGGTATTTCCTATGATTTTTCTATCCACATTACTATGACCTACAAATACCTAAGGATGAGGAGAAATGCCAGATATAGGTGACGGGGGGATGGAGGCAGCAAACCACGTTGCCATGTATGTGCCTAACCAACAATCCTGCGTGTTCTGCACATGTACCCCAGAACCTAAAGTGCAATTATACACACACACACACACACACACACACACACACCCTAAGGAATAGAGCAGCTCTGAACTGCTGAACTGCTTTGCCCAGAATGCAGCAGGCATTCTCTCTTCATCCTCTAGAGTCCCAATATTCTTTCAGTATCTGAACTGATAGTTCAAAAGGCAAAAAGTCACACTCAGTCCCATATGTTCCTCACATCTCCTCATATCCTCCTACCATAAAGAATACTTAAATACTCATTACTTTTTACATCCATATTTATATAGCCTGACATAAATAAATCTTTTTAAAAAGAAATATAAACAATTTCCACTGATTATGTTAGTGGCTGCAAACCTTAGATAAAGAACAATATTAGTTCTTATAACTTTGCATGCTAATATTCTAAGATAGGTGTCTCATGACAGGGTTTGATATACTATCAGAAACTGGTGATTTTTTGGTATGACCACCTTCCAGAATGTTTATTAAATTTCTTCTAATTTTTTAAGTGTTAAGGAAGAAAATGACAATATAGATGATTGCAATGAAATAAATATCAATTTAAAATATATAACATGATTATTGTGAGACATTATGGAATATAGTATAGTGCTTTCTAAAAATATTCAAAATGAAGTTGTGATTCAGCAATTCCAATTCTGGGTGTATTTCCAAAAGAGCAAAAAGCAGCGTCTTGAACAGATATTTCCACACCCATTTATTTCACAGCAACAGTACTCATATTACCCCTAAGGTGGAACCAAACCAAATGTCCATTATCAGATGATTGAATCCACAAAATACACACAAATGTAATATTATTTAGTCTTGAAATAAATCATGTCACCTAATATAACATGTATTAAACTTGAGGATGCTATACTACAACCAATCTCAAAAAGACAAATGTGGAATAATTCTACTTAAGTGAGGCATCTAAATAGTGAAATTAATAGAAACAGGAAGTAGAATAGTATTTACCAGGGATTGCAGGAATGGGGAAATGGAGAATTGTTATTTTGTTGGTATAGAGTTTCAATTCTACCAGATAAAAAAGTTCTGAGGATCTGTAACACAACAGTGTGAATATAATTAACACTATTGAATTGTACACTTAAAGATGGCTAAGATGATATCAAAGAGACTAGGACCTTTACTAAAATTAAATGTGGACTTTAACAAGTTAATAATATTATGTGTTTTTACCACAGTTAAAAATGTAAATTACATACAATGTATGTAGAAATGGATAGAACACACAGAAGAATCCACAGATTATAAAATGTGAGAGTTGATTAGGACCTCAAGCAGCATTAAATCCAACATTTAAATTGCTCATTTAAAAACTAACACAGAGAATGAAATGTGCTTTACAGAATAGCATGTAGCTATTTAGTGGATAAATTAGGTCCAGAATCAGATCTCTTGATGTGGTGCAGACCTCTCCATATCTCATTAAGATGACATTTCCTTATTTTTAGTACTTTTTAGTATTTAAACCATTAAAACATTTAATATTTAAATGTTTCTTATGTGAGAAATATTTATAACATATCTTTACCCATTTTTCTACCATTTCAGTGTAAGGTGAAAAGCAGTTATTTTTGCTGTAGTAATTTTGCAAAAGAACTCATTGCTTTCTTGGACATGTTTGTTCTAAGTTAATTATTTCTATTCCTTTGGCATAATTCATAAGAAACCGAGCTTCATCATGTCAGGTATTTACCTACTGAAGCTCGTTTCCCTCCCTTCAGACTGCAGCCCAGATTATTCAACACCAACTATTTTAAATTCATACTGCAGGGAAAAGAAAAGGGCAAAATTCCTCCTTATGAAAAAAAAATCACAATAAATCACACAAAGTAAAATTGCTGAGACCTACAGGAGTTAGTTGGGTTTGGGTTTGCAGCATCTGTTGTTGTTAACAACAAGTCTTTAACCACAGGCTAATCAAAGATTAAATAAAATAAATCTTAAAATTTTATCACATATTTCTAATATATTACATATACATGTATAATTTCAGGATCATATGCAATTATAATATATAACTAGAATGTAATTATTTTTATATTATATTTTATTTACATATCTTTATAATTATAAGTTTAATTATATAACCATATTTGTATTATGCCACCTGCCTTATGAACCACTTAAATGTTATCTTCTACTCAATTAGTTCATCCAATTATAAACTGGAAGCACATTCGACTCTAGGAAGTAGGAAATGTTCTTAATGGAGTTTAGGTGTAAAGAATAGTACTGTCATTTCTTCTTGCCTTACATTTTAAAGCCCTTTGTTTTAAAATAATTAAATAAAATTTCATTTCTCAATTGAACATTATGTATGCTATTAAGATATTTTCAGTCAGTGGCAATTTTTGCTTCCTTCCTTTCTTCTCTCCTTTTGTTCTTCTTTCTTTCTTTTTTATTTACATAATAGAGAAGAAAGGACAGTGTAGAAATAAGAAGCTAAACAGAAGATGCTATTGCTTCTGAGAAACATGCATGTATCACAAGAGATCCCTGCAGATGGAATTAACGCCATACTCAAATGGAGCCAATGAAGTTGCATTTGGGCTACTCCTAAGGGGCTAAAGACTCTAGGGCCTTTACTGGAACTAAATGTGGACTTTAAGAAGTTAATACTTATTAAAAGCATGTGCCCTCATTAGGAAAAAATTGAATTTTTATAATTAAATATAATTGAAATTTAGCTCTTTATGAGAAAATACTTCTAGAATTATGGTGTTGGTTGCATATTTTAATAAGGAACTTGATTTGCATCTTCATAAAACAGGGAAATTTCACAAAAGTTATAATGCTTTATAGCTCCAAAGTGGGGCTGGAAACGTTGAGATAGCAGAGGGTGAATCTAGATAGAAATAAGCTTAAGAACAGGGAAAGGAGAGAAAATGAGCAAAAAATAATAAAATAGTTCAATTTTTTAATAAGTGCCTCCAAATTGTTTGGTCATCTTTTAAAAAAAGTCCCAACAAAAAATTTTCCAGAATCATTGTATGTTGACTGCTTTGCTTCACAGAGCATTAGCACTCACAATATTTATTCTCCAAAACTCGTTTCTCAAGTTTAACATATTTATAAATGCAAAATTGTGTAGCTCTCAAAGTCTATCACTAGTGCCATTCACAGGAATTTCCCAATTCTTATTATTTCCTTAGAAATCAGTCTTCCACCATGGCTGAGAGATTATATTCTCTCCATAAATTGCAAGTCTATTTTTTTTCTCCTTCTTCACTTAAGTTCAGAGTCCTAAAACCTGGTCTATCCTCCACTGTTAGTGGGAAAAATGTATTTTTACAATAAAAAATCTTCATAGATTTGCATGCCACCCTCAATAGCCATAGCATATTACATTATTAAACATATAAATTAACAATTAGGACTGCAAGCATCTAAGTATATACAATTGTTGTTTAATTGGGTAAATTTTCCACATTCAGGACTTGCCAAAGGTTAATGAGTAGAACCCAGGCTTTATTTACAAAGTAAAATGGCTCACAGATATATAGGTGTGGTTCCTCTCATCAGGACAAATTTTAGGTGTCCACTATAGAATATACTATATATATTTCACTATAATGATATTGTATATAATGCTATAGTATATATGGTACATATACACATATATAGAAACACATACACAAACACAATCTCCATAGACATTATTACGTGTAACACTATTCCTGATAAGTAGGGTAAATCATTTTATAGACCATGTCAAATAGATAGTCAGCAAGTTAAAAAAAAAAGAAAAAACAGTAGTAAAACAATAGGTTCAAAAGAACATAATAGAACTACATGTGTTCTAAGTTTGTGTGCCTATGTGTAGTTTTAAAATGGGTAATAATGAGATTAAAATTTTTTAAAATTTCAACCTCATATGAAGTGATTCAATTTGCTTCTCTTTATTTATTTATTTAAAAAACTTTGCCAGATATTTTCCAAAAGCAAGAAGGAAATTTAATCTCTGGTGTGTGGCTCTGGGTAAAACCAGCAGCTTCTAGTCCTGAGGTCAGAAGTAGAAACGGTGGGGACAGAGAACTCATAGGTAGGTTTTCTGCTTAGACTTTGCACAGAGGCATTCTTAGTCTCAGGTGCAAAGATTTCCGCTTCAGTTTGTCTAGTTCTTCCCCAGTCCCATGAATTTGACTACATGCATTCCCTTTTGAGGTAGTTCCTATTTTCTGTATTGCTCTTTCTACTGTCTGTCTCTTCCTATTTAATCCTTTATATGTGTCTGCCCTCCAGAGTAGATAATGCATCATTTTAGGGTTATATATATATTTTTTATTACATGCATGAATTGCTGGAATAGCACTTTCTCCAATTCAAAAGTAAACTCCTTGAGAGCAGGTGCTATATTGGGTTTGTTCTCAATTATATCCTTCACAGATAACATACAGAATTTCACTAGCATGTAAGACATTTAGTTAATATTTGTTGAAAGGATAAATTAAACTAATCTAGTAGTTAGGGCTTCAGAGTAAATTACTGAAGACTCAAGATTTATAAGGCAGGTGTAGAAACAGATAGGAAGGAATCAAGATAAAATGATTTTCCATCATTCCATCTTCAGCTCGAGAATCCACTTAAATTTCAGGAGAATCTCCATTGCAACAGAATGGTGTATGAATTCAGTCCAATTAAATGTTTTTTAAGACAAAAAGTGATCAGACAGGCATTTGATATGTGGTTAAAAATCGAAGGCTTGTGGCTAATTGTTCAAAGGCTTAGGGAATCTGAGGAAGCTAAATATTGCCATTCTAAATATGCTTTCTCTAGTTGTGCCTTAGTTTTATTTAAAATATAAGAAGGAAATCAGGAACTGATAAACAGTAGTGATTCCTTGAAGAAAATCAGTTAAAAATAAATTTGTTGAAGTAAATCTTAAATGTATTAACTCTAACAGGCTTAAATATTCTGGAAGCATGGTAGCATTTTGATAAATAACTGACTTCCCATTTTTCTTCTTCAGATGACAAAAATCCTACATATACACACATTTTTTAATAGAGTAATTTGACTCATAATAATATCTATGGTGAATATTAAAGCTAATGAATAGAAAGGGTATATGAATCCCAGGCTTGATTCTAACTTAACTGAAGAGAATTTCTGAGTCAAAACAAGAAAATTAAGAAAATAAAATGACTGTGAGTTAAAGCATGAGGATTGTTGAGAGATAAAAAGTCAAAATAAGAAAGGATTCATAAGTACAGAAGTTTCTAATTATACTCCTAGTAACTTAAAATGGTGCACATCTGAGATTAATGTTTATAAAACAAATACTATTCCATGTAAATAATGTCAATCCCATAACTTGAGTTGCTCTCCTTGTACGCAATTTGGATGTGATTTTACAAAATTAAGTACAAAATTTAGTTTTTGAAGGTTTATACATGTTTTTACAAATCTTTCCATGAAAGGCATACCTAATAAAGAAATGCAGACAGTTGGGTATTGCACCCTTAATTACCCTCTTCATACAGGTGCATTTTCTCATGGCAGTGACTCAGGTCAAATAATATTGCAAAATGTATTATGAAAAGAGGACTCAACTGATATAATTTTTCCTCACTTCTCAATTCATTAAGAAAGCAATGACAGGTGCTCACCAAGGACCAGATACTGAGAATACAGAGATGAAAGAGCAAGACGTAAAGGCATGTGAAATTATGATTATATGAATTACAATAAAACTGTTATAATCTCTACAACTATAGGGTTTGTACAGACCATGAATTTATTTTTCCTCTGAAAAAAACGTTCATGAACATTACTTTGTTTCAAATCCAACTCTTTTTTTAAGAAATCCCTTTTAATTAAGTAAGGTACTAAAAAAATAAAAACAATATGATTCTTGGATTTTCAATACACAGAACAGCAGCAAAGCTGTGAGACTGCTGATATTGATGATATCTGTATTAAAGTGCAGTATATAGTTTATGCCTAGAATTCTCAAAAATCTCATTCTCCCTCTCTCTTTTCCCCCATCCCAGCTATATAATACTTATCTATATCTTTATCTCTATCTATCTTCATTTCTTTATCTTCTTTCCTTTAGTGAAAAGTAGGGAAAGCTGTGGGATTGGGTCTGTTCCACAGTGGGCCAGGTAAGAAGATATTTGGTTGGTCATAGCATGTGAAACCATGGGATTGCAAATAGTCACAACAGCCCCTGAATCTGAATCAATCCATTAAAAATATACCCATATTTAAATTACAGAAATAATTCACTCTGAAAGGAGGTCTTGATCACTTAGAGTTTTAACCACTTAATTTCCAGAAATACTACCATTGCTCTATCCATCCCCTGTGAGGAAGTATGACTGATAGGCAATGGGAAACCTTTGGGTCTCATTGCTTGGGAACTGTGGACAGCAGGGTTGCATGAGTTAGAGATCAACCACAAATTACCTTACAATCTGGCCCTTGTGTATTTTTTCCTAAGTCCTGGGTGAGGAAAAAGAAACAATAAAGAAATAAAACCAAAAAACCCAGAAGAGTGAAAGCACAAGCCATCAGCATGCTAGTGTTGGCAGGCTGTGGTTCATTTCATGTATCCACTTATCTGAGCTCATGGATGTGCCCAGAGGTATTTGGGAGTGTGTTTGTGAGGGTATTTCTGGAAGAGATTAGCATTTGAATTGATAGATTAAGTAAAGATTGCCCTCAACAATATGAATGGGCATCATCCAAACTACTGAGAGCCCAGACAGAAGAAAAGGCAGAGGAAAGTCAAATTTGCTTTCTTTTTGAGCTAGAACATCCATCTTTGTCTGTCCTGAGACAGGTGATCTTGGTTCTCAGGCCTTTGAACTGAATTATACTACTAGTTTTCCTGGTTATCCAGCTTGCAGAGGGCAGACCATGGGACTTAGCCTCCATCATCACGTGAGTCAATTCCTAGAATAAATCTCTTTCTCTCTGTACGTAAATACTTACCTTTTAAAGCAAGGAATCCAATTATTTTTAATATTTATTTTTAATGGACATATAATTGTACATATTCATGGGGTATGCAGTGATATTTTGATACATGTAATGTATAGTGATCATATCAGAATAGTTCGAGCATTCATCATTTTGAGCATTTTTCATTGATTTGTGTTGGGAGCATTCAGTATCCTCATTCTAGCTGTTTTGAACCATATATATTATTAACTATAGTCATCCTGCAATGCTATAGAACACTAGAACCCCCTATCTAGCTGTATTTTGTATCCATTAATAAATCTCTGTCTATGTCCCCAGTCCCCTATCCTTCCTAGACTCTAGTATCTCCTGTTTTACTTCTTCTATGAAAGTTTTTAATTTCTACATATAAATGAAAATATGCAGTGTTTAACTTTCTCTTCCTAGCTTATTTCACTGAACATATTGTTCCCAGTTCCATCTATGTGACTGTGAATGGCAGGATTTTCTTCTTTTTATGGCTGAATAGTATCCTGTTGTGTATATATACCATATTTTCTTTATCCATTCATCTGTTGTTGAATACTTGGGCTGCTTCCATATCTTGGTTATTATGAATAGTGCCTTCTTCACTAAGTTTAATCATTTCTAGCTGTTGAATTAAAGTGAGAGACATGCAGCTCTTCCTTTCATTTGAACAGGTAGAGGCCATTGTAAGGTTATTAAATGGCCTCGTTTCAATATTGTTCAGTTTCAGTGAATAGGATTTCATGAGGAGAGGGAGAAAGACAGGAAATAGCTGGTTGGTGGAGCTATCCGAGAACACACATTTATCAATTACGTTCACCTTCTTATCTGGATGTAGTTCATGATACCACAATATAATTACAATAGGAACATCAAAAATCACTAATCACAGATCACCACAACATACATAACAATAATAAAACCCTGAAATATTGAAATAATTACCAAATGTGACACAGAGACATGAAGTGACCACATGATGCTGGAGAAACGGCACTGATAGACGTTTGATGCAAGGGTGCCACAATTCTTCAATTTGTAAAATACTCAACATCTGTGAAACACAAAAAAGTAAAGTGCAATAAAAGAAGGTATGCCTGTGTGTGTGTGTGTGTGTGTGTGTGTGTGTGTCTCCTATTGGTTCACTAGTTCTCTTCCTCTGGATAACTGTAATGCAAGTGGAGACAGGAGGTAGAGCCCTAGGGATGGACATAGAAGCCCTCCGTGTCAGGCATCGGGTCCTTCCTCAACACATGCGTTGATGATCATGGGCAGCAAAACTGCCACATTGGTCATGGCAGCTACAAAGCATCGCCCAGAAAGCAGAACAGAAGTGGAGGAAAATGGCAGGAGTTCTAAAATTATGAGGAGGTCTAGTTTAGGAAATGAATGTGAAACAGTTCTGGGTACTCTAAAAATTTCTTAGAAATTATTTGAAGGTGAAGTAATGCAATCATTTCCATAGAATGATAAGATGAGCTAGGAAAATAATGCTTTGAAAATTTTTTGAGAAAGTTTTCCTCAAAATAGTCTGGTCTGAAATGTATGGATAACACTTCATATTCACTTCAGAGGAACATCAAAAATCAGTGACTTAATATTTCATCTCAAAAACAAGAACAATTTTAGATAAGTAGTTTAGGATCTGTATTATGGCATAATGAGAAAACAACTTTTACTCTTTTTTTTCCTCTTTTATACATAAACACTTCAACAAATGTGTTATCCTGAACATACAAAGGACAAGGTTAGAAATACGGATTTAGTTTGTCCCAGAGCAAGGAAATGAATTCCCAGGCAATGGAGGACTCCTTCTCATTAAGGGAGATGAGAATAAAAGAGTGAAGTGAAATATGAGAGGGAGCATTTGGTAAGGACACAAACTTCTTTTTCCATATGGCATTATAGGAGATACTGGTTTGGAATAGCCAAGGCTGGCATTCCAGGATCATTGATTGATAGGAGTCTGTGCCATACTACTTACATAATCTGAGTATCATATATGGGTATAGCTAATATATGGATTACATATAATTTTCTAAAGATAAAGTTATAAATAATGATGATCAAGGATTGTTAAAAATAATGAATTGAATAAATATGAAGAAAAGGACAGTGATAAGAACAAAATAAAGAAGCAGAAGTCAAGAAAATTTCAAGAAAAGATTGAGAAACTGAATAAACAGCAAATAATAATAAAGAATGAAAGGAATTCATAGGCTGTTAGGAAGGCATCAGTGATCTTTGCCAGTTAAAAGCTGCAAACGTTTTTAATGTATTTACTCACAGAGGTTATCTTAGACTTGTGCATTGCGTATTGGTTGTATCAACCAAGATAACCTACAGTAGAGCAAACTCTAGATGGTACATGAACTTCTTCTTAAAGCATTCAGTCAAGTGTCTCTTATTGGCTTTACATTTTAAATTGTTTAGGTAGTCCACAGCTTTGATATGCCTAAGCCAGCTACAACTGTTTACTGTCAATGGCTTCTTCTTTTTCTCACTGCGTGGAAGTCTTTCTGTCTTTCCTAATTTTCAACTAGAAATGACCACCCTTTTTTCTTTGAGTCCCCATATTCCTACTTCAATCACAATTTAAATGAACATGTCTTAGGTAAATTTAACTACATCATGGGCTCTATCAAGTCTATAAACTATTTGGGAATAGAAAAATTATTATTCATTTTTGTTCCCCAAGATTGTAACACAGGAGTTAGGACATACTACTGGTTATGAATGAAATGTTTATTGAAAACTTAAAGGGTTACACTGCTCTTGATATGGCAGAAGAGATGCAGCAGAGTCCCACTTCCTAGTTATTCATCAATATACATTCTTCTTTTCTTTCATGGCAATAGGCTATAAAATAACCCTGAGCTGTTGCTAGGAATGTATTTTCCACCATTCCTTATGACTAGATTTGGCCACATGGAGTGCTGTGTACAATTTCTGTCTCATTCACTTACAAGGGAGCTGCTGCAGCACTTTACATTCTATCTCATCCTTGTCATGCCGGCTGGAAACCTGACCTGCCTTTCACTCATCCTCAACCTAAGTAAATGTTACTCTACGTAATGGCAGAGCAATAAAAAGACGGGAAACTGAGTCTCTGATGATCACTGGAACAGAGCTGTGCACACTCCTTGACCCCAACGTGGAATCTTCATTCACATTCTCAGGAGGAAAGAGAGACATAGATGACTTTGTTCTCTTAGACAGTGTGTTTCATGTCACTTTGTTACAATAAATTCATATTTATTCTAATTACTAATATACATATTGTTAGTAAAAGCACCAAGCACAAAATACCTAAATATGTTTATAAGATGTTTCAAGATTTTTAAAAATTCATACCTGAGCTAGCAAATTACAAGAACGCATGAGTAAGCTGAGGACTAAAGCCAGCAGTTTCATTGGGATATGTGCAAATCCCTAGTAGCCTAACACCTTGATTCTTAGGAAACACATTTATGACATAGGAGACAGGACATACCAGGCAATAATTCAGATTATAAAAAGCCAATACCCTATTAAAGAGTGAAGTAGAATAAAATAAAAAATTTTCCAAAAATAAAAGACATTTTCTCAGTCTTTTCTAGTCTAGGTTCCAGATTTATGAAGAAAAAAAAAAAAAAAAGATACCCTCTCCCAAATGTTTAGCTATAGATATGTATTGTATGGAAATTCTCACTATGGATAAGATCTAATAAAGCTCAAACTGAAAGATAAGTTAATCAATTAATCTCAGGTTGGTAATATACGCTTGTGCACCTGGAAAAAGAAATACACATACTATTTGATGGAACACACTTTGAATGCAAGCTTCAAAAAATTCCCATAGATAAACTTTCAATGACTCTAAGCTCAAAGAATCAGAACACACATAAGAAAAAAAGCTCTATGAGGAAATTTTAAACATGTAGAATCAGAGCAATGAATATCACAGATATTGTATCAGATACAGAATATAAAATATTAATACATATTAAATTTATAAATTATAACAACTGAAATTAGACAATGAGTGGATTGAGTAACCAGCAAGTTATTGACATCTGAAGAATAAACTAAAACAATTGATGAAGGTATTCAGAATGTAGACAAGATAAATGAGGAGATGAAATATGTGAAAAAGAGGGTAAGACACAAAGGATTGTGGAAAATGTGCAAATTACATTTAAATGAATTCCAGGGGGGAGACATTAGGTAAGGAGTGATATTTAAAATAATAGAAAAGTGTTTCAGAATTGATGAAAAACAGTAATCCTCAGATTTGAAAATCACTATCAAATATAGGAAAAATAAAGCCACATCTAGATTGGTCCGACAAAAACTGCAATGTTCCAAATACAAAGTAAAACAAAAAAATAAAAAGTACCTTTTATCTATTTAGAAATGATAGCTAATGTCTCTATGTCACCAGTGTAAGCCAGAATATAGTAGGATAAATATCCTCAGAGTGGTAAGATGCAATAGTTGTTAACTTATAATTCTTTATTCTGCTGCATTAACATTAAGTAATAAGTATGAAATATATATTCAGATAAAGAGTAGGTTATTACCCACAGATGTAAAGAGTAACTTTGGGAAGAATGAAGGCTTCATATACAAGAAAAACTGGTGAACTGTCAGAATAGTAGGCCATGTGAAACAATATATAGACATAACGACTACATGAAATAATTATAATACTGTCTAATTTGTGTGTGTTTTAAAAAAGATAGTTCTAATGTACTTGACACTAATAACAGCATAATAAAGAGAGGGCAACTGAATTTAAATATTCAAAGATAATTTTCTGACTACGGCAAAAGATGAAGATATGAAAAAGTTTAGTTCTTGTTTTGTTAAATATGTGCGTTAAAATTAACAAAGTATAAAGTATAGAAAGACAATGCAAAACTTTTATAGATTTTTTTAGAAAATGGATTAACAAATAAATCTAAAAGAAAGCAAGAAACTTTAAAAACAGGAAACATTGGGACAATAAAAATACAAAATAAAATTCTATACATAAATCCAAATACTCAAATAATATAATCAAGTTATTGAAGTAAATTATCTACTCAAAAAGACAAAAGTTATATGATTTGGAAAACATTTTATGTATCTATTGCTTACAAGAGACACAT
Organism: Cacajao melanocephalus; assembly: GCA_963573385.1. Taxonomy (NCBI): domain Eukaryota; kingdom Metazoa; phylum Chordata; class Mammalia; order Primates; family Pitheciidae; genus Cacajao; species Cacajao melanocephalus. Next base: position 6,768 of record CAUYLG010047704.1, on the reverse strand, counting down.
GAAACATACATAACAGAAACTATTAAAAACAAAATTATGGAAGAAGATGTACTAGGCTAATATTAATCAACAATATCTAGCAGTTATACCAATACTAGCCAAAATAGATTTTCAGAAAAATTAAATTTTGGGATAATATTATGAAATATGACTAGATATTTTCTAAAAAATAACATGTGGAAACTCAACCAACATGTGAAAAGATGTTAGTAATTAGAGAAACTAAATTAAAACCATAGTGTACACACCTTCTCACATCACTCCAGTAAAAAAAATGTCAATTATTCATGAGGAAACAGTATAGTAGAGATCTGGTGAGAAAACAGCTTGTTACCACTACTTTGGAAAAAAACCGGGGATTATCTAATAAAGCAGAATGTTAAGATATCCCATACATCATTTTTATTCTAGAGAAATCCACACACTTCTGAAATACAAGACATGTAAAGACGATAGCATGTGTTCATAATAGCAACAACTTTTAAGCTCTCAAATACCCAAATGTCCATTGAGAGGAGAATAGATAAATATACTGCGATGTTTTCATACTACGGAATACTTTGCAGCAGTAAAAATAAATAAAAGGAAAACAATAGGCATCACGTTGGCTAGCACAGACATTTAAAAATTATTCTAATAGCAAATTGTGAAGAAACACTATATTATTCCACATGTATGCTAAAAAATTAAAGAGTATAATATATTTGTGAAAGTGTGACAAAATTTTGAATAAAGGAAAGGTATAATAAATGGAAAATTTATACTGGTTACATAAGGAGAGGAGAGGGAAAAAGTGAAAATGAAGATTGACAAATGGTAAATACTGTAAATTGAGATATAGTATTTATAATGTTCACTTTCTCATGTCAGGTGTTAGTTTTGTTATTCTTTAGATCATACAAGTATTTATATGCTCTTGTGTATTCAATATAATACAAAATAAGTATTTTACAAATAATATACACATAAATAATGAATAATTAAATAATTAAAAGAATAAACTCAAGAGTGTTTGGTACCAGTACTATGCTGTTTTGATTACTGTAGCCTTGTTGTATAGTTTGAAGTCAGGCAGCATAATGCCTCCAGCTTTGTTCTTTTTGGTTAGGATTGTTTTGGCTCTGAAGGCTTTTTTTGGTTCCATATGAAGTTTGAAGTGGTTTTTTCAAGTTCTGTGAAGAAGGTCACTGGTAGCTTGATGGGGATAGCATTGAATCTATAAATTACTTTGGGCAGTGTGGCCATTTTCACGATGCTGATTCTTCCTAACTATGAGCATGGAATGTTTTTCCATCTGTTTGTGACCTCTTTTATTTCCTTGAGCAGTGGTTTGTAGTTCTCCTTGAAGAGGTCCTTCACATCCCTTGTTAGTTGTATTCCTAGGTATTCTATTCTCTTTGTAGCAATGTGAATGGGAGTTCAATCGTTCTGTAAGGCTCTCTGTCTGTTATTGGTGTATAGGAATGCTTGTGATTTTTTGCACATTGATTTTGTATCCTGAGACTTTCCTGAAGTTGCTTATCAGCTTAAGGAGATTTTGGGCTGAGACCATTGGTCTTCTAAATAAACAATCATGCCATCTTCAAATAGAGACAATTTTACTTCCTCTTTTCCTAATTGAATATGCTTTGTTTCTTTTTCTTGCCTGATTGCTCTGTCCAGAACTTCCAATACTGTGTTGAATAGGAGTGGTGAGAGAGGGCAAGCTTGTCTAATGACAGTTTTCAACGGGAATGCTTCCAGTTTTTGTCCATTCAGTATGATATTGTCTGTGGGTTTGCCATAAATAGCTTTCATTCTTTTGAGATACGTTCCATTGATACCTAGTTTTTTGTTTTGTTTTGAGATGGAATCTCTGTCTGTTGCCCGACTGGAGTGCAGTGGCATGATCTCGGCTGACTGCAACCTCTGACTTCCTGGTAGAAGCAATTATCCTGCCTCAGACTCCAGAGTAGCTGGTATTACAGGCACGTGCCACCATACCCAGCTAATTTTTGTATTTTTGGTAGAGATGAGGTTTCACTATGTTGGCCAGAATGGTCTCAGTCTCCTGACCTTGTGATCTACCCGTCACGGCCTCCCAGTGTGCTGTTATTACAGGCGTGAGCTACTGCACCCAGCCCAGGATACCGCCTTTCTTAGAATCTAATTATTCTCTTCATATTGACTATTGTGTTCCCTGTCTTGAAAAGTTAAGCTGAAATCTTATAGAGGAAGAGCAGTATTAACAGGAACAAAGCAAACTTGAAATTATAACTTTGAATATCTATGACAGAAACATTAAGAATATACAGAAATGTAAAACCTTTTGGAAAACACTGCTTTTGGCAATTCAAGTAAGGAATTATCTTGCAAAATAAAATTTTAAAGTGACATTTTAAGGGAGTTCTAATAGACCTTTGCTTCTCTTTTTCAGCTGGTTAATTGTAGCTTTGGATGGACAATTTGGCATTTAGAATTGAAGGTAAGTTAGTTCATGAAATCAATTACACTCACAGCTGTATTTTTAATGTACAATTTTACTCTGGTAAGTGTGTTATAGAATATAAAGTATTTAGAAACAACAAATACATACAAAGTTTTAATAAAGCAAGGTTTACTGTGGGCCTCCATGTCTATTATACATAATTACTGCTAAAATGGCAGGGACTCAGTGAGATTTTTTTAAGAAACTTTGGAAATATGCATAATGCAGTACTAATTTCCTTTGTTTTCACCACAATTTTCAATCTTAACTATGTTGATATAAAATATGATACTAAATTGAAATATTATTTGTTTAATTTTTTATTAACTGAGTTTCAAACATGATTACATTGAAAAATGGACAATTTTAAAGATTTTTAGATAAAACAGTTTGTCAGGAATGCTTACATATATTTAATTTTCTGTATATAATACTGGGAACTAACCTCATTCTTTTGCTTTGGTTACATGCTCAATAAAGATAGATTATCTTAAAAATGACAAAACACTACATGTCTATATACTACACATGTATGTATTAATACATACAATTACATACTACATATCTACATACTACCCTTGGTAATTATGTACTTACTTATCCACAGTACAGATATTTTGTGGGAGTTTTCTTTAGTTTGAATAGTATGCTAATACAAAAATAAAAGTCATAATTTATTTGATAATTCAAATAAGTAAAGATTTGGAGGATAGAAGATTTAAAAAATTGAAACATTATTGTATTTATATCAACCTAAATACCTGTTTCCTTTGACATTTACACGTTAAGCATTGACTGTATTGGGTGCTATGAAAATTACATCAATTGGTAATATATGGCCCTTGGCCTTAATATACTTTGTAATGTGAGCCAGTGAAGAAAATGAAAATAAATAAATATATAAAATAAGCACAAGTAACTATATCAACATTGTTTGAAGTAACAAATCAAACATGGTAAGACCTGTAGTTATCTAATTTCAGTTGAGTGGAAATCAGAGCCATACAAAAATGTTGAAGACTATAAATTCAAGTACAATACCTTACAAAATTATCCATGTACATTAAAGCACCACTGTAATAGTGCTACTGGTTTGTTTAAAATAAACATTTCTCACTATATTTTGGTGAATATATTTGAACAGATTTGGAAAATATGAAGCATACAAATAAATACATACAAATAATCATATTTGAAACACTACAAATGTTTAACATTACACTGTCTTTATTAGAGGTCTTCCTCTGGTGCCCATAGGCCATTTTAACACTACTATACTGAGTTTTGTGTCTAAAGCATCTTCTTATTATTAAATTTTGAAAATGTCTTATTTACCCATGCAGTATAGTATTTTTACACATGCCTTATGTACTACAGTGAGGAGAGAATCCATTAAGGTATAAGTACTTAGCTTTTTTTACATGTGCATGCATGTGTTTATATATGGGGTGTGTATACACGTGCACATGCACACATACGTGACTACATTCTATATGTGTTTCTATATATCCATGAATACATACCTAAAAAACATTTACCAGAATCTTGGATTTTCTACATATAACATCATGTCACCTGCAAACACAGACAATTTGGCTTCCTCCCTTCCAATTTAGATGCCCTTTATTTATTTCTCTTGCCTAATTTTTCTGGCTAGGACTTCATTGCATAAGAGTGGAGAGTGGACATCCTTGTCTTCTTCCAGTTCTTAGAGGAAAAGCTTTCAGCTTTTTCCCATTTGGTATGATATTTGTTGTGATTTTGTCATATATGGCCTTTATTGTTCTAAGGTACTTTCCATTCATACCTAATTTATTGAGAGTTTGTATCATAAAGAGATGTGGAATGTTAGCAAATACTTTTTCTGCATCTACTAAGATTATCATATTATATTTTATCCTTAATCCTCTTGAAGTGATGTATCAGGTTTAATAATTTGTCTATGTTGAACCATTCTTGCATTCTTGGGTTAAATCCCATTTGATCATGATGTGTTATTTTTGCTGTATTGTTTTATTCAGTTTACTAGTATTTTGTTAAGGATATCTACATCTACGCTTATTGGTGATATAAGCCTGTAGTTTCATTTTTTATGTTATGTCCTTGTCTGGTTTTGGTATCAAAAGTTTTGCTGGGCTTGTAGATAAGTTAGGAAGAGTTCCCTCTGCTTCAAATTTGTAGAATAATATGAGAATAATTGGTATTAAGTACCTTTTAATGATTCAGTAGAATCTAGTAGTAAAGCCATCCAGTCCTGCAATTTTCCTTTCTTTTTTTTTTTTTTTTTCTTCAACTTTTAAGTTTAATGATACGTGTGCAGGATGTGCAGGTTACAAAAGTAAATGTGTGCCATTGTGGCTTATTGCACCAATCATCCCATTATCCATGTATTAAGCCCAGCATCCATTAGCTATTCTTCCTTGTGCTCTCCCTCCCCAAGTCCCCAACAGGCCCCAGTGTGTGTTGTTCCCCCCATGTGTCCATGTGTTCTCTTTATTCAGCTCCCACTTAAAAGCGAGAATATGAGGTGCTCGGTTTTCTGTTCCTGTGTTAGTTTGCCGATGATAATGGCATCCAACTTCATCCATGTCCTTGCAAAAGACATGATCTCATTACTTTTCATGGCTGTATAGTGTTTCACAGTATTTATGTACTATGTTTTCTTTATCCAGTCTATCATTAATGAGCATTTGGGTTGATTCCATGTCTTGCTATTGTGAATAATGCTGCAGTGAACATACATTTGTTTACATATTTACAGTAGAATTATTTATATTCCTTTGGGTATATACCCAGTAATGGGATTGCTGGGTCAAATGGTATTTTTCGTCTTAGATCTTTAGGAATCACCACACTGTCTTCCACAATGGTTAAACTAATTTAAACTCCCACCAACAGTGTACAAGTTTTCCTTTTCCCCTGCAACCTTGCCAGCATCTGTTGTTTCTGGACATTTTAGTAATTGCCATTTTGACTAGCATGAGATGGTATTTCATTGTGGTTTTGATTTGCATTTCTCTAATGATTAGTGATGTTGAACTTGTTTTCATATGTTTTTAGGCCACATGAATGTTTTCTTTGGAGAAGTTGTCTGTTTATGGACTTTGCCATTGGGTTGTTTGTTTATTTCTTGTTTAAGTTCCTTGTAGACTCTGAATATTAGACTTTTGTCAGATGGATGGACTGCAAAAAATTTCTCCCGTTCAGTAGGTTGTCTGTTCACTGTGGTGATAGTTTATTTTCCGGTGCAGAAGCTCTGTAGTTTAATTAGATCACATTTATCATTTTTTTTCTTTTGTTGCAATTGCTTTTGGTGTTTGCCTCATGAAACCTTTGCCCATGCATATGTCTGAATGGTGTTGTCTAGATTTTGATCTAGGATATTTATAATTTTGGGTTTTACATTTAAGTATTTAATCCATCTTGAGTTAATTTTCATACACAGTGTAAGAACCAGTTTAAATTCTCTGCATATGGCTAGCCAGTTCTCCCAGCACCATTTATTAAATGGGAAATCATTTCCAAATTGCTTGGTTTTGTCAGGTTTGAGCAGACCAGATGGCTATAGGTGTGCAATCTTATTTCTGAGTTCTCTATTCTGTTCCATTGGTCTATGTGTCTGTTTCTGTACCAGTATCATGCTGCTTTGGTTACTGTAGCCTTGTAGTATAGTTTGAATTTGGGTAGTATAATTCCTCCAGCTTTGTTCTTTTTCTTTAGGTTTGTCTTGGCTATTTGGGCTGTTTTTTTTTTTGTTTGTTTCTTTGTTTCATATGAATTTACTTATTTTTTTAATTCTGTGAAGAATGTTAATGGTAGTTTAATGGGAATACCATTGAATCTGTGAATTACTTTGGGCAGTATGGCCATTTTCATGATATTCATTCTTCCTGTCGATGAACATGAACAGTCCTGCAATTTTCTTTGTCAGGAGACTTTGTATTACTAATTCAGTCCCATTACTGTTATGGGTCTCTTTATGTCTTCTGCTCCTTCTTGGTTAAATCTTCGTAGGTTGTATGTGTACAGGAATTTATCTCTTCCCTCTAGGTTTTCAAATTTATTTGTGTATGTTGTTCATGGTAGTCTCTAACATTTGTAATCCTGTAGTATCTGTTGTGATGCCTCTCTTTTCATTTATGCTTTTATTTATTTGTGTGTTTTTTTTTTATTTTTTGAAAGAAAGGAAAAGAGAGGAAAGAAAGTGAGAGTGAAAGAAAGAAAAAAAAAGAATGTACGAGAGAAAGAAAGAGGAAGAAAAAGAGGGAGAGAGAACAGGATTCTTGTTCTACTGCCCAGGC
>CAUYLG010047702.1:0-33072 GCA_963573385.1 Cacajao melanocephalus | reverse complement strand
CGCTGGCGACCCATGTGGCTCCTCCGCTGGGAATCTCCTAGTCTGTGGGCAACAAAAATTCGTCTGAAAGTGCGGCGTCCACTCGCTCTCTGCGCTTTCACTGGGAGCTACAATCCTGAGCTGTTGTTAATCGGCCATCTTGGATCTCTCTTCTTCTTAATTTTTTAATGTTGTTGTCATCCATTACTATCTGAAAACTTTTAGGGTCTGAACCCATAGCTATGCTTCTCTTTCCTCTGCTGTTGTCCCACAAGATTAACCGTGAGGTGAAGCTTATTTTCCCATTGACTTCCTTGAAAAAAATCGAACATGACTTGCAACAGGGAAAAATTACCTGTAGAGAAGAAAAAGTTTTGGTGAACAGATGTCCACCCTTTGATGTAGAGGGCAATGATCCTGTTCAGTGTTGCTCTCCCTTTAGGAATGGTTTAGAGCTACCAGGAGATGTGGATGGCACACTCCCACCCCAGGGTCTCCCTGTGCATTGTCCTGGAGCCCTGGACGCCTATATCCCTAGTCATCTTCACCTTCTCCTGTCCCTTCCTGGCTCACTTCTGCGGTCCAGGTCTTGGACCCAACTTTCTTGGATCCTGAAGCACCTAGGTCACGTGTCACAATACAAATTTTGGTTGTTCTTACCCCAGAATTGTTTGAGTCACTAGTCCCTGAAAGGAAAATGTGTTCTATCTGAATCTGAAGAAATACATTTATTTTAAAAGATGGGTGACACTTGGTATTTTTTCCCAGCAAATGTCATTTGGGGTATGTGTGTGTGTGTGTGTGTGTGTGTATACATATATATATCAATCCATTGGAATATCAATTGATTGGTATATCAATTGAGTTAAAATATCAATCCATTGCCCAGACTGGAGTGCAATGGCATGATCTTGGCTCACTGCAACCTCTGCCTCCTGGGTTTCAAGCAATTTTCGTGCCTCAGCCTCCCAAGTACCTGGGATTATAGGTGCCCACTATCACACCCGGCTAATTTTTGTATGTTTAATAGACATAGGGTTTCACCATATTGTCCAGGTTGGTCTCAAACTCCTCGCCTTAAGTGATCTGCCTGCTTCAGCCTCCTGAAGTGCTGGGATTACAGGCGTGAACCACTGCGCCTGGCCATTTGATGTATATTTCTGCTTTGCTGTACTAAGCTTTAGGATTCAGAGGGCTATGGTGTAGACACTTCTGGAGTAGGTTATAATAGAAGTGGCTCATGTATGAGATGGGTTTCTAACTTGCATGAGTATTCTATAAAATTTCTTATGGAAGTCATCTGCTCAGGCTGCTATAATAAAATGCCATAGACTTGGTAGCTTAAACAACAGACTTCAATTCCCACAGTTCTGGTAGGTGGGAAGTCCAAGGTCAAGGTGCTGGCAGATTCCAGCCCTGTGTAGGGTCTTCTTCCTCATTTGTAGACAGCTGCTTTCTTGATGTGTGCTCACATGGCTTTTCCTTGCTGCGCTCATGTGGAGAATCTCTCCTGTGTCTCTTCTTATAAAGACACTAATCCCGTTATGAGGGCTCCACTCCCATGACCTCATTACTTCCCAAAGTCTCATCTCCAGGTTCTATCACATTGAGGGTGAGGGATTCAACATAAGATTTTTTTTTTTTTTTTGAGACAGAGTCTCACTCTGTCATGCACTCGGAGTGCAGTGGTATGATCTTGGCTCATTGCAACCTCCATTTGCCAGGTTCAAGCAGTTCTCCTGTCTCAGCCTCCCAAGTAGCTGGGACTATAGGCATGCGCCACCACGCCCGCCAATTTTTTGCATTTTTAGTAGAGATGGGGTTTCACCATGCTGGCCGGGCTGCTCTTGAACTCCTGACCTTGTGATCTGTGTGCCTCAGCATCCCAAAGTGCTGGGATTACAGGCATGAGCCACCTCACCCAGAATTTTTTTTTTTTGAGACATAGTGTCACTCTGTCACCCAAGCTGGAGTGCGGTGGCACGATCTCGGCTCACTGCAGCCTCCTCTGCCTCCTAGGTTCAAGTGATTCTCCTGCCTCAGCCTCCCGAATAGCTGGGCTTAGAGGTGTGTGCCACCATGCCCAGCTAATTTTTGTATTTTTTTAGTTGAAATGGGGTTTTACCATGTTGGCCAGGCTGGTCTCAAACTCCTGACCTCAAATGATCTGCCCATCTCAGCCTCCCAAAGTGCTGGGATTACAGGTATGAGCCACCATGCTTAGCCAACATATGAATTTTGAGGGGACACAGTTTAGTCCATAGCATCCCCCATAAAAAATAATTACATGCCCATTATCTGATGAATAAGATAAAAACAAGAGCAATTTTCCATAATTGCTCTTGACATGGAGACAAGGCCAAGATAATGGAGACTTAGTCTTGTTTATTTATGGTTAATTTGATACAATAGTTTCCCTAACAGCTCGGAGCCGCTTTTGAGCAAATGAGCAAAATATACAATTAATACATAAATCTATAATTTCCAAGGTAGTGTCCCATAAGAAGGAATGTGGAATTCTATTAATCATGCTATTAAAAAACCAGTTTGCTTCTCTCTTTTCCCAATACCACACTACACATTTCTGGAAGATACGATTGATGCTCATCTGGTTGTACATTTTAGCAGCTCTGTTCCCCATCCAAAGTATATGAATATTTTTAGAAGCAGTAACATTTAGTTTGAAAAATTGAGAAGTAATTGGGTGAAGACCTTACTGAATTAGTAAGATGTGAATTAGTAGAAAATTATTATGCTTTGAGTACACAGGGACTTGAACTAAGTTTTAAGAAGCCTCTGCCCTTAGAAATATAATTTACCTATTACTGGTATAACCATGTTTTCAAACTGTCTTTACTTAAAATACTTTAATGCTACCATCCTCCTTTTTAGCTAATTCATAAGTTTATTCACTAAGAAAAGGCATGTTTTAATAGAATTTTAGTCTCAATTGTCATGAAATTTGCAGTAGTGGGCCTGGTGAATAAGGTTTGACATTAAACTATTTAGAGGTGTTTTTTCCTCATTTGTTGAATATGTTTCAAAAATGACCACCTCCATGGATAAAGCAGCTATAAACCCAATACCTATTTTAATTATAGCTGAAAGTTTTTCCAAACACCTTTCTCCCTTTTTATAATTTTGGTAGAATCAACTCTAGCAATACTTTGAGGGGTAAAATGGGAAAAGTTTAGACTTCTTGGTTTCACTAACTTTCTTGTATCCCAAATTTAAATTAGTCTCCCTTACCCCTGGGGAAAAAAAAATTGATGCCAGGTGGATCTTTTTCTTGCAGGAGAATGCCGTGAATGGAGAACACCTGTGGCTGGAGACCAATGTCTCGGGAGACCTCTGCTACCTGGGAGAGGAGAACTGCCAAGTCAGATTTGCAGTGAGTGTGCGCTTTACGCTCTGGGCTCTGTCTTGCTGGGGGAAGACCTGTGAATCTGAATGAATAGAGGAATCACCTTGCCTAAATTTCCAAGGAGAGGTTTGGACAAGCCTGTCCTTGTGAGATGGAAACCTTCCCGGATGTTTTCAAGGTTTACAAAGAGAGTTTCTCAAGTTAACATGACTTTCAGGTTCTCACTTGTAATGGTTGTAGGTTTCAATTATGCAGGCCAGACCTTAGTGTAATGTGTTACTTTAGAATGATACCTAGGGTAGGTTTTTGTGTGTTGGTGGTGGGGGAGAGGGTCAATGTGGTTGAGGTAGTGTCTGCTTATGGAGGGGTTGTTGGGGTGGGCCAATGCCTGTGTGTGGAGGAGGGGGCTCTGTTTATAGGGCAGTGGCCCTAGTGGGGCTTTACTGGTCAGTGAAGGTGGAAAGAGAGTGAAACACCTGTGGTGGGAGTGGGGTAGGCTAGCAAATAATCCAGACTAAGTTCTAGAGGATCCAGTTCTAGAAATAATGTAAGCAATCAACAGTCAGGTCAATTGGAGTAGCTTTTGTTGTTTAAAATCTGCGTTGTGTCCCTATTTAGAAGGGTTAAAGGGTTAAAATCTATTTAAAGGGTTAAAATTCTCCTTATGTTGTAAGGAAAGTGTGGTTGCCAGGTGGTGCATTGTGGAGAAATCAAAACTATAGTGTTGAGAAATTGAACTTAAAGTTTGTGTGTAGTTTTAAATGATTGGTCCAAACAGAGAGTAATGGGAAACTTAGGTTAGTAAAGAAGAAAGAAAAGATGTATTCCTTCTTATTTGGGGACATGAGCACCAGAATTTATATAATTTATTCATTTTTTAATATATTTGTTATGTGAAAGAAATATTTGTGGCAAGATGTATGGCCTTGAAATTGCAAATGAGTATGTTTTTGTTAATAACTAATAAGGAATAAATCAAATTTCCATCAAAGCTTATAGAAGAATGTGTATGGCCTCCAAGGATTTTAAGCAGACTGCCTGAAAGCACGAAGCCCTAGAATCAAGACCTTTTCCGTTGCTTTAGCTGTTTTAACCCCTAGTTTATGAGTTTCATTTGGAGAATTTTTGAGAGTTCTGGGGAGAACAGGGTCTGTTTAAGTGAAGTTGTGAATAAATGTCAGGGGAAGGCCCAGTTGCACAGGCTCTGGATTGGAAGTCGGGAAGCCTGGAATTGAATCTCATTGTTACTACTTACTGTGAGACATTGAGAACTCATGACCTTTAGGCCTTGGCCACCTTCTAAAAAAGAGAGTAGAGTTGAATTATTTTTAATTTTGCTTCTAGACCTATAATTAATCATTTGCATCTCTTCTAATTTTGTTGTAAATTTAATTGACTTAAATATCAGGATTTCAACTTTATGCATATGTATCTTTAATTAAAGTATAATTGCATGGAATTTGATTAAATTAGCCAAATCCATGAGAAGCTCAGCTGTTTGGACTAAAATGCTATAAAGAATGAATTAACATTAGAGTCTTAGTTAATTTCATAAACACTGGTCTTGGGAGGTAAGATGACATAAAATGGAAAAAATGAAAGCCAGCATTACTTACATGCATACTTTTGAACAATTTCTACTGATGGACTATGGTTTGTTACAAAGTTATGCCTGATTTCCAAATTGCTCTCTTTAATCCCTTTCTGTTACTTTTCTTGGGGATGGCTACCTCACTTGACAAATATATGAACAGATACATATATCCTCCTTCAACCTTATATCAGTAAATAGCATTGCTATCTACTGAACATTGTTACTTGTTCACTAATATCTTTAGGCTAGGAAAAGCAACAAAGAGAATAAAGGAAATTTTAGGTAGAAGTAGGAGGAAACAGTTGAGAACATTCTCAGTTTCCTTCTGAACCTTCCTAATAATTTCATACCAGGTAGTTGGCCCTATTAACTCATTTTACAAAATGTCTGAAAGATGAACTCTTCTCCAAAAAATGTTAATTAAATGAAGGAGTAAATTAGTGAGGAAGCTGAAGACCTAACTGCTATAAGTGTCTTAGAGCTCAGTTTCTTTACCTATAAAGTGGGGGAAACGCTGTTTTGAGGATTTGATGAGATAAGGACTTACTTGGCTCAGCAACATAAGGAGTTAAAGGCAAAAAACAAAACAAAACAAAACTCAACAACAACAAAAAAACAAACCAGGAAGGACAAGGACAGGAAATTTATGAAAGAACTACCAATTGCTAATAAATATCTGAAAAATATAAACAATGACATCCCAATTAAAACAACTCAGGAGTCAACTTCATGTGCCTATTAAATTCGCAAAGATTTATAAAATGGTAATACTTACTGCTGGTCGGTTGAGGCTGAAATGGGCAGTCTCATCATCGGCTGCCAGGAGTGTAAGTGGATACACCATCCTTCACAAAATTGACAGTGTGTACTAAAAGCACTGAATATCCTCTCAGTCTCACTCCCCACCTCACACTGTGAGGCACATGTCATCTCTGGGCATCCCATTTTGAGAGTGAGATTGGCAAGCAGCAGAGGACCCAGAGCGGGGTGCCCAAGTTGGCTCAGGGGATGGAAGCTTGCTGTAAAGAAATGTTAGATTACATGGGCTACAACTGAGTATTAGAAGGGAAGGCAGAGAGATGACTTCCAGGATTTGAAGAGTTACTTTGAAGAAAAGAAAAGTGAGTTGCTATCTGTTGTTAGAAATGTAAAAGTCATAGAGGTAGAATCCACCGATTCTAACTTTATAACAATAAATAAACATCACCTGGGAAACCTAACGATGCACACTCCTATTCCTCTCTTCGCTCCAAATGCTGATTCTACTATTGGAGTTGGACTTGGGAGTCTGCAATTTGTTTTTTGTTTTTTTTTTTTTGACATAGTCTTATACTGTTGCCTAGGCCTGGGTGCAGTGGTGTGATCTCAGCTCACTGCAACCTCCGCCTCCCGGGTTCCTGCCTTAGCCTCCTGAGTAGCTGGGGTTACAGGTACACACTGGCACATCCAGCTAATTTTTGTATTTTTAGTAGAGACAGGGCTTCACCATATTGACCTGGCTGGTCTCAAACTCCTGACCTCAGGTGATCCACCTGCCTTGGCCACCCAAAGTGCTGGGATTACAGGCGTGAGCCACCGCAACAGGCTGGGAGTCTGTGATTTTAACAAGCACCTCAAATAATTCTGGTGCAGATGGTCTGCAAACCTAACTTTGAGAAATGCTGTATGATAGGAAAGAACTTTGTCAGCCTGAACTTCCAGCAAGAGAACAAGGGGAGATTGACTGGAAGGATGTGTGTTTGTGGCTAACATGGGTGGCCATCTGTAAAGGATGCTGTACTTGGGGACGCACAGCTGCTTTGGGCAAGAGGTCAGACGCAGAGGTCTCCAGGGGAGTCTTTAGTTTAAATGCTCTATTTGCAGTTTTCTTAGAACAACAGTTTTTTGGGAAAAAAAATTATGTATAAGTAGATTGTGTATTTATATTCTAATTTAATGAATCACCTTTGAAGAAAGCCTACCTGTTGGAGCTGGGACCAAATTACCATAACCAGGTACTACCTGCAGGCTCCTTCAAAAGTACAGGCAGAGTGCCCAGGGGAAGCATGACTCCATCATCTACGAAGTGCCTTTCACTCCTTCCCTATTTTAGCAAAGCAAATGTCACAAGTAGAAGTTAAGAGAAGGAAGAAGTCAGTGTGGGTTGAAGCAGACAAGCAGCTTCATGGAAATGGGGTTTGAGCTCAGTTTTGAAAGATGGGTAAGATTTACGTAAGTGGATTTGAAGAAGGAGAACATTTCGGGCAGGGAAGAGGAACATGAGCAAACTCACAGGGTCAAGCTCTGTACAAAGGAGGTGGCAATCACGAGCCATGCATGAGCTCACCAAAGAGCATGTGTCAGAGGAAAATGGAAATAAGAGTGGAGTTAGGATTTTTGTCATAAATGCTGGTGGGCTTAGGAAGTGTGACCATGTAATACATTGTCTAAACCAAGACGCTTTTAGGGTGAAAGTGTCCGCTGTTAACAATGATGACATAACATTAGGGATAAAGCAGAACGGCATCACCCTAGCTTATGGGGACATTAGGGCATCTATGTAAAACCAAAACTGTCCTGCAAAGCCGGGACTTCCTGCTGCCATGTGGATTGATATTTGGGGACTGATACTGGAGGGTACTGAAAGCAAGGCAGTGACTTCCAAAACCCTAGAACAGTTGTGGAAGAGGTTTTCCTCAAGCTTTGGGGCTAAACCACGTGACCGTTCCTGTTCTACAGTTCTCTGGTAGCAACATTTAATACAGTAGAATACCTGTGCGCACATACGTAATGGAATTAAATTTGTTCCCAAATTGGCAACAGCTCCCAAATTAGCAACTGTTTCTTTTTCTGGTCTAGATAAAAGAAAAGGATGCAAAAGTGATGAAATTGAAGTAGAAAGATCACTGTTTCCCAGCTAATTATAGACATGAAGAAACCCGAAATAACATTCCAGCCAGAATCACTGTTGTTTGGTGACATTTATTTTTATGTACATTTATTCATTTATTCTGTCAGTGTTTGTGGGCTGGGTTCAGTACCCCATGCCTCACTGTTTAGCAGGCACAGCTGGATAGAAACTGCTCTCATGCTCTGGGGCTAGGCTATACAAACATGTTTAGCCAAATATTTGTACCTAAAGGAACTCACCCTTCCAGTAGTCATCCCTAGAGTCCATATCAGTGTACACCTACTCTGAGACTTGAAAGAAACTTGCCTACATTGATACGCAAATGTTCACACCCACCATGGTCACACCAACCTGAATAGGCAACAGATGGGTAGCATGGGCGGTCAGAAGGAAATAGACTTCGTGTCGGACTGACCTGGGTTTGAAAGGCTGCTGTTCCATTTATGTACTGAGTAAAGTTGGGACATATCACTTCACCTCTTTTTGCCTCAGTTTCCAGATTTAAAGTATTGCTACTAAGAGAGACCTCAGTGATTCTTACTTCTGGATGAGCATTATAGTCAATTATGCCTTTTTACTTTTTAACATTATCTATAAAGTGTTGGTTCCCATTCTGGACGTACTGTGTCAAGATTTCTAGGGAGTGGGACTGAGCATGATGTCAAACAACCAGATCTACAGATGATACTGTTCACTGTCAAAGTAGAGAGACACTAATCCTCTTCAGAGACAGTGTCAGCGCCAAAAAAGGTGACCTGGTTCTCGCACCTGGTGTATAGTGATTGTGATGGGCTGAATAGTGTACTCCAAAAGATATGGTGAAGTCCTGATGCCTTGTACCCCAGAATGTAACTTGATTTGGAAATAGGGTTGATGCAGATGTAGTTAATTAGGTTGAGTTGATACTGGAGCAGGGAGGGCCCTAATCCAGCATGACACACATCCTTAGAGGACACACAGAGATGCACACACAGAGAAGAAGGCCATGTGGTGATGAAGGCAGGAATTAGAGTGATGCAGCTGCAAGCTGAGGCCGCCCTCCAAGGATTGTGGCTCTCCTCAGAAGCTAAGAGACAGGAGTGAAATTCATTCTCCCTCCAAGCCCTCAAAAGGGTGTTAAACCTTGTTGAAGCCTTAATGTTGGACTTCTAGCTTCTAGGAGTGTGAGAGAATACATTCTGTTGTTTTAAACTGCCCAGTTTGGATTCCCCACAGAACACCCATTGCCATTTTGTGGGAGCTTAGTAGTCGGTGGAAAAGTAGTTGAGAAATGCTCACACAATACTTTGCGCTTTTCCTGGGATTCATACTCATCTCTGATCCATAACAACAACCTTCTGGGGTGGTCATATTGGGCCATTCACTTCTACCTGAAGGATAAAGGAAAGAAAAGTCCTAGAGGCTTCCTCACTATCCAGAGCTTTATGATTCCTTTACCTTCTTAGGGCAGTGCCAGGAAACTAATGTAGTAACCATTCTATAAGGCGGCTTATCTAGCCACGAAGATATCACAGTTACATACGCTCATGGACACATGTGCACACAGGTGCTTCTACAGCAGTCTTGAGTGTTTAAGTTGAGTGGTATGTGGTTGTGGTATAACTGAGCAGACAGGCAGGTTGGTGTCAAAAGCTGGGAGCTGCAGGAAACAGAGTAGGTAGATGGTGAGGTGAGTGAGCATGTAGGTTGTGTAAGAGGAAAAATGGAACTGTCAGGTTTCAGGATGCTGTTACCAGATATATCTTCTCTATTTTTAAATGTGCTCATGCCACCCTCTGTTCATGGACCAGCTAATAGGTACTGCTTTGCTTTTCTTATTGCCTTCTTCTTGTATTTTGCTTTAGTCTTTTCCTTGTAGGTAATGTTTGGTGAAAATGGATTAACCCCACCTTTGATGCCCGCCTTTAATTCTAGGGTTTCTTCTCACGTTCCTTGCAATTTGTCAAGTACAGTTTTATTGAGAAAGTAAATGAATTGCATTAGAGAGGCCGTGTGATCTGGGAATTGGAGAATTGGAGGGTGAGAGCTTCACAGATACAGAGACAAAAAGATGTAGATAAAAATGCAAGTTCTGCCTTGCCTCTCTGAGCCTCAGATTCCCCTGTAAAGTAGTGGTGATTAAATCTACCTCTCAGAATCAGTCGAGGGATAAAATCAGGTAACAAATATTTGTATTCATTTTCCTCCTCTTCCTACTACGGTTCAATGTCATGGAGTTGATCAAGCTAGTTAGCAGATTTGGTTGGACTTCAGCTTAACAAGGCCTTATACTTGGGATGATTCTGTCTATCCCAATATTAAGACTCTTACACCTTCATCTGTCATTTTGCTGCTGTGTATAGCATCCATATTCTTACCAGGTGACTTGGAACAACTGAGTGTGACAAATCAAAGTAACCCATTCTATCATCTCATCTCACATGCTGTGTCTTCTTATTGGTGAATCAGAAGCCTCCTCCTTGTCTGCAATGGGATATCATAACATTCACTCACAGGAATGCTGGCCATGTCCTTAGATTCTTGGAAGAAATTTTCAAGAAGGGTCGTAGCTCTCTGCCATATTTGAAGGAATTTTTCCGCTTTCTGCAGTTGAAAAACAAAAATGACTCCTAACCCAGCTACACCTTGTCTGTTTCATCTCAGGAAGAATGAGCACCAGGCAGCAGCTTGTGAAAACGCTGGTTCCCATGCATCTGTGTGTTATGGGTGAGATGATGAGAGAATCGGAGCCCAACATGCATTGTGGGGGCCTTTCTGCCCCTCTGTGTATTCGGGTCTAGCAGGTGTGCACCATGGAGCACCAGCATTGGACTTAGAATGCACCAAGATCTGCCTGCATGCTACTCCTGCTCTGTCAGCCTCAAATACCAGTTGTCTGGCACAGCAGATTGATGATCCACACCCCAGATGGCAGTTTGGTTGAGCTGGGTGCAGGCTGTCAGAGGGAACCACGTGTGTGACAATAAAGCCCAGGAGGCAAAGCCAGCTCTCTGAGTTGTTTGGGTGCCAGCCATTCTCTGCCAGAGGCCTTTTTCACCATTAGGATATTGAGGATGTAATGAATCAAGATGACTCATAGAAAGTATAGCCATCAACAAAAATAAGAAAAGAATTTTCACTGACACACTCTCTGCTACTGACTTCCTAGTTAGTGGATATGAGAAAGGAAGAGAGTGGGGTGCTCCCAGCGGTGGAATTAACGTCACCCGTTGTGTGTCTGGTCTGATGGCTCCGCATTTCCATGAGATCATCCACGTGCACACTTAGAACAGTGTCTGGCACACAGTAGGCCCTCAGGACCTGTTAGCCATTGTTACTATGACAACTATCATGGGGGTTGTTATTATTTGGTAGGAAGCGCTGCCTGTATATTAAAGGAGAAGCTAGTGCTGATACTACTCACTTCATGTAATGAGAACAGTGGTAGTGTATGAAGCCAAGGGATCTTTAGGATTCTGCCACTTCTAGGTGACCCTGGATCAATAGGACCATTGTCTATTTGCACAGCCCATTTTCTTCTTACCTCAAATTGTATTCTGGAGAACACTAAACTCATGAAAACAATATATGGTATTATACATTAAAAGGAGCTCATGACCATAAATTTTGAAAACACTGAATGCCTTTGAAATATAAATAGCTCCTATGAAACTCAGTGAAGAATATAAGGTACGCAGGATTTCCTGCATTTTTTTGAGGGGATGAGAGGATTGTGGAACTCATTAATTACCCCACAGAACACCCGTTGCCAGTCTGTGGGATCTTAGTAGTCAATGGAAAAGTATTTGAGAAATGCTCACACAATGCTTTGCAGCTTTCCTAGGACTCATACTCATCTCTGATCCATAACAACACACAACAACCTTTTGAAGTGGTCATATTGGGCTGTTCACTTCTACCTAAAGATAAAGGAAAAAAAGAGCCACAGAGGCTCATTCACTCTCCAGAGCTTCATGGCTTCTTTTCTATCTTTGTGCAGTTCTTTTGCTTTTATACTAAACTTTCATTAAGTCAAAGCCTATGTGTCTTATTTTATCCTTAGAGTTTGAACCTCTGAGAATAATTATCATCTCTTCTATGATGGGAATTTTAGACTGAGGCTGCATTTGTGTGTTTGTGTAAGGATGCGTGTTTCTGTGAAGCAGGTCTGTTGTTATTCGATATTGTATGGCCCTGTTACCTAGTAATAAAAATAATTTGCATCTGATTTACCATGAGGTTTACATTTTACCAAGGCAACGCCCAGGTGTACAGAAATGCTTTCTCTTCTTCCAGTATTTTCCAAGAGAAGGGACCCAGAGTAGTAGGGTTTAGCCAATATTCCTGTTGCTTAGAGGCACTCAATCTTGGTGGAAGCATTATTTGCGTTACCGATTACTCCAAAACCACCACTGGCCCCCAGAGTTGGTATCGTCTCTGTTTGTTAGGAACTGCTGCTTGTTGTTGTTCCCTGCCTTATTGACCTACGCAGATATATATTCAGAAGGTAATGCTTTAAAAACACAGGAAATGAAAAATCCTGCATCGATGTCTTCATTTAAGGAGGTGCAGGTGATGCAATGATGAAGTGTGTGGGCTTTGGAATCAAATGACCTGGCTTTGAATTCTGATTTCCAGGCTTGGAGTTGTGTGACACTGGTCCTTGTTTTAACCTCTTTAAGCCTAAGTTTTATATCTGTAAGATGGTATAATACTGCTTCTTGTGCTTGTTGTGAAAATTAAATGAGTTAATGTATATATAAGAGCAGGCTAGCAAATCATAAGAACTCAATAAATATTGTCCACTGTAATCACTCCTCCTTGAATGAAAGTGGTTCCAAGAAATGGAAGCCTAAGAGACAGCCCAGACTACTAGTTCGGAGAGTCTTAGAATCACCTGATACCTCTGTTTCCTCTAGGAAAGTTGAGGACTGAGCTTGTGAGGTGAAACAACTAGCCCAGCTAAGTCAGGCTTTCCCTCCCCTCTGCTCCTTCCCCATTCTGTCAACCTTTTATACCAAACACCACTTACTACCATATTTTTTTAAATTACTCACTTATTTATCTGTCTCCAACACTAGAACATAAGCTCCATTTAGCTCAGGGACTCTCCTGTATTCCCCACACTGAGGATAAGTGACTGCACTGAATAGTTTCCCTGTGTGACTTAACATTGAATGAATGGATGAGTTCAATGAGGTGATTGTTGAGAGAGAGACACATACACACACAGACACCTGTCACCAGGTCAACCCTGCCACTTAAGTATTGTTATATTTACAATTCAGGACGTCTGAATTCCCGCCTCATTTTTAAGGCTCTTTAGAGGGAGATTTAACACATGCAGCTAGCAGATATGTGTGGGGTTTTAAGCCCTGTTTAGCCAGTGCCATGCCTTTTACAGTGCATTTTATTTCATTCTTGTGGAGAACAGAGACTGCTTTTTGCCATCTTGGCACAGGGAGTTATGGTATGGTTGTCATTAGTCAGTTCCCCTGGGGATCTCATGAGAACAGATCATATGAAGCAGTCATGTTAAATATCATGTTTCTTATCTATCCTCATCAGTCTTGGTCTCCCAGTCTACCACTAGCAAAGAAAAGAGGAAAACAGTATGTTGTAATACACAGAGATGGCTTTGGGTTAGAAAGACTTCATTTCCCCTCTTAGCTAGTCTTTCTTGGGCAAGCCATACAGTCTTATAGGGTCTCAGTTCCTTTAGCTGTAAAGTGGGTGAGTCGTGCCTACTTGGCATGGCAGAAGTGAGCTGTGTTTACAGTGTGGGTAATGTGTATATTACACTGCTAGCCTCCTGGCAAATCTCTGTGAGTATGATGTCCTCATTAAAAAATGATATGGGCGGGTATGTATGTGTCAGTGAAAACATTACCAATTGGAGATACAGTATAGAGTAAACAATGACTGAAATGTCTGTGGGTCTTCCTGGACTAGATTGGCTGGAAGACTGCCTTAATTATGTCACCAACTAGCTTGGAATGTGAAAAGTGGCAGTGAAAGGATAGCTAACTTACCACAGCTTGACATGGCTTTTTAACTGGAAATACTCCATATCAAAGCAAATATCTCTAAATTATTGGTTAGAAATATTAAGCTGTGAACTTTAAAAAAATAATTCGATTTCCACAAAGTAAACTGATAATAGAAACATGTCAGGATTCATAATACAAGTAAGATGGTGTTTATGGTACTGTCACACCAGCAAGGACTGAAAACGGAAAAGTGTTGGGATTTCCCAATTTATACCAAGGCTCAAATCTCTGCTATACCCGTGATGTGCTACTTCAGAACTAGAGAAAGGCACCGAGACATCGAAACAGCATTTCCTATTAACTTGTTTTCATTATGACTTTTGTTATATGTCTAGCCCATCTTCACTGAAGTCTGTCTGCTTGAAATTTGTGTGTGTGTGTGTGTGTGTGTGTGTGTGTGTGTGTGTGTGTATGTATGTATGTGTAGGGCTCTAACTGTATGAATTTCTACTTAAGTCTGTGTACCTGTAATTATATTTATATCCATATTTGCATGTATATCAGCCCTTCAATTACCCTACTATAAGACACGTGGCAACTTTGACCTGTTGGCACAAATAATAACCTTAAAGAGAGTGTGAAAATATAACAAGGAACAGCCACAAAAGCACCTGTAAAGGGCCAAAACCAGTAAGATTGCATCTGATGAGTTAAAACTAGTGACCGGCCATGGTTATTTACTGGCATCAAAGCTGAGAAGCATAGAGAAGCAACTGGAAATAAAATAAATAAGAGAAAAGACAAGCAGGCGAATTTTAAAGGAGCAGAAACAAGAAATGAGGGTCACAAAGTATAGAGAACTTTATTATAAGAGTGATGAAATATGAAGTTTCCTTGGGTAAAATGAGGGCCAGGGTGGGAAGTAGAATGATGGATTTTTAAAGAGTTTTTCAAGTTCATTATGCTGGAACGCTTTTTTAATGTATCATGACCATGAGGGAGGAGGCAGAAGGATTACCTGAGCGGCATCGTCATCTAGATGGAGGGGCACACTGAGTATCATTCCCCACAACTCTCTGCCCCAGCATCTCTGAGTGAATCAATTTCTTAGTATCATTTCATTAGGCTTGTGCAAACCCATTCAAACTTGTCAGGCCATTTGCCATGCTTGTTATAAAGACCAGCTGCAATATTTGTTTTATATCTCAATAACTGTACCTGAATTATAAGATTTTCAAAAGATGGTAGCAGTAGGCGGTAGTCACCCAAATGAATTCTAAGGGGTAGCCTTCTCTTAAGATTCATATCATAGCTTTCTGCTCTTTTGCTTGTTTGTATGTTTGTTCTAGAGACAAAATCCTTCTGTATCACCCAGGTTGGAATGCAGTGGATGTGATCATGGCTCACTGCAGCCTCAAACTCCTGGGCTTAAGTGATCCTCCTACCTCAGCCTCTTGAGTATCAGAGACCACAGGCTTGCAGTAGCTTTCTATTGAAGCCTATCGGAAAAACTTTGTGCCTATCACTTTCTTCTCATTAAAAAGAAACATAAATCACTTTTAAAGCACTCTTAAAGAGTTTGATTTAGTACAAATTTTAGTATAAGGGTAAACTGTTGAGATACAGACATGTACCTTTTTCCTCCCTTAAAAAGAATCCTGTACTGTTCTGACTGTAGTTTTTATCAATCCTAATCCAGTGCTCAAAACGTGATGGATGTATCATTCTTTATAAACAGTCATCAACTTTAGCTTTGAATTAGCGCAGTTCTAGCAATTTTGTTCTTACCAAATTGTTTCTCCTGTGAGCCCCGTTTGGCTGCTTCTCAGGAAGAGGAAAGATTTTTGTGTGTCTTTCTAGTTCTTATATTCAGCTCACAGAGTCCTTTTTTTCCTTTGGCTTTCTGCTGTATGATTTTGGTTTTCTTTCTCTACAGATGAAAAATATAAAATACACTGGCCATAGGGAAAATGGGCAACGTTTCATTTCATGTTCAAACAACACACAGGCACTGCTTTTCTTTCTCCCTGTAGGTTTCTCAGGAGGCTGTGGAATTGACCCCTCCTAGGTGGGGTTCAGCCTAGCATCTAGAACCTACCTGCACATCTGAGGTTACTCAGGGAAGGTGCTAGGAACATAAACATAAATACTTCACATGCAAAGTGCTTTCGATAATGTGTTCCTCAGAACAGAACAAATCATGCTGTTTGAAGAGCATCAAGTGAGTTTTCCTGCTCTACTTGAGAGGCACTTTCAACCATAACACAGCATGAGGCCGTCGGGTGTGCAGTCAGTCCAGCATATACACGACGGCAAAGCTGACCCAGGGGTAGGACTGAAGCCCTCCTGGGCTGCTGATGATTCTACTGAGAGACATAAGGCCAAAGTATGAGGAATTCACGTTGACCTTAGCGGAGGCCAGTATGGGGCTAGGAAGAGGGCTGTGTGCTCTCAGTCACTCTTACGTCTCTGCCTTTCCTCTGTTTTTCCATCCTTGTCACTCCATTTCAGGCCCCCATCAGCTCATATGAGAAATTATCACTGTGGCCTTTGAATTTCTTATTCTTTTTCAGAAAAAAAGCCAGTGTCCTAACCACGACTTACAAGACACCATGCTCTGGCCTGCTGTTACCATCTGGCCTCGTCTCCACTTCCCTACACTGGCCCCAGTCCCTGGCCACTCCTCAGCATCCTGACATCCTCAGCATCCTGACATCCTCATGCCTCTGAGCTTTGCACTGGCTGTGCCCTTTGCTTAGAATGCTCTTCCCTCAGAAGGAACTCTTTGACTTCCTTTGGGTGTTTTTCAAAATGTTCAGTGAAACCTTTCCTGGTCAACCTGTCTACAACTTCAATCTTCTCCTACTCCTGATATTTCTTATCTCCTATTCCCTCTTTAATGTTCTCTTTGGTACTTATTTCTTTTTTTCCTTTTTTTGAGACAGAGTCTCGCTCTGTCACCCAGGCTGGGGTGCGGTGGCGCAATCTTGGCTTTCTGCAACCTCCGCCTCCTGCGTTCAAGTGATTCTCCTGTCTCAGCCTCCCATGTAGGTGGGACTAGACACGCGCCACCATGCCCAGCTAATTTTTGCATTTTTAGTAGAGGTAGGATTTCACCATGTTGGCCAAGATGGTCTTGATCTCTTGACCTCGTGATCCATCCACCTCAGCCTCCCAAAGTGCTGGGATTACAGATGAGAGTCACTGCACCGAACCAGTACTATTTCTCTCAATATATTATATACTATACTTATCTCTCTTGTTTGTTGTTGGCCTTCACAGGAGAATATAAGTTCAGTGAGATAAAAACATTTTTTCAGGGCTGGGTGCAGTGGCTCATGCCTGTAATCCCTGGTTCTGTCTGTTTTCTCCCCACTCCTGCAACTGTTCCCAAATAAATATTCCAAGGTTTAAACTGTAGACACAGGTGGCATCACATGAGCCATGATAAAACAGATGTAACTGTTTTTAACTCTGTGCGGTCTATGTAAGACTGTCTTCTGCAAAATAGCCCTGTGGGTCAGATAGTCCTATGGGACCCTAGAAGAGATCTGATTTGTGCTAACGAAAATATTACAGTTGTTCAGTTATCACCATGAAGCCTGTGTGCTACTTTTTTTTTTTTTTTTTTTTTTTTGAGATAGAGTCTTGCTCTGTCGCCCAGGCTGCTGTAATGTAGTGGCGTGATCTTGGCTCACTGTAACCTCCACCTCCCAGGTTCAAGTGATTATCATGCCACAGCCTCCCTAGTAGCTGGGATTACAAGCGCTTGCCACCATGACCGGCTAATTTTTTGTATTTTTAGTAGAGGTGGGGTTTTGATATGTTGGCCAGGCTGGTCTCGAACTCCTGGCCTCATGTAATCTGCCTGCCTCAGCCTCCCAAAGTGCTGGGATTACAGGTGTGAGCCACTGCGTCCAGCCACACACTATTTTTTTCCCCTATTGTGGGCAGAGGGCTTCCATTGCTCAAACACTTTGAGGGCACCTCATTACTGCTGCTTTAGGGACTGCTCATTGTGAGAATGTCTATGTCCCGGTGGGGGTTTTGTCTCCTAATGTTTCCTAAGCCACCAATTCTCCAGACCGGGGATGGCTTGAGGGTTTAAGTGGGGAGAGAGCTCTACGCCGGAAGCCTTTTCTCATTTCTTCCCTGCTGTTTTCCTTCCAGAAAAACTGTGTCAGGCAGTGTTCTTCTTGCTGGAATACAGCAGCATGGAAACACACAGAGGAAACTCCACCTTCCTGTAACTCTGTAATTTTGAAGCTTGTGGCTTCTCAGGAGTAGTTCTGATTGCCCCTTCTCTTGCAGCTCCTCATGAGACAGCTCCTCTGGCTTCTTAACACAGCCAGTGTACCCACTTCCCAGTTTGAGGACATCCTACTCTACCTACCCCCAGACACACCGTTCAAACCTCCACACTCGAGCACCAGCCTTGAGCCCAGTGACTCCTGTATGTAGACACCCAGGAGCCCAGGAATCGTCCCCCAGTGGACATGCCAAAGCAGATCTCTATGCCTTTTTGGAGGCATTGGTGCCTACTACATAAAGAGACTTCAGATCTTCTTCCTGCTGGAATGCCTTTGATTTTTTTTTTTTTTGAATATACACTTTTTAAGGCCAAATTCAAGAATTTGCTTTCTCTGCTAGACCCCTTTTTACTGGCTCAGCCTCAGATTTTGCCCTCCTCTAAATGATAGCTTTTCTTGTCTGAGCTGTTGAGCATGTACCCACGTGTGGCTCTCTCCTGCTAATGGCCTTTTCTTCCAAGTCCCTCTCGTCTCCCGAAGTCGCTTGCTAGCTCCTCCAAGGACAGAAGCTTCTTCCTCTTTATATCCTGTACAGCATTCACGTCACCTTATACACATAGTGATGGTTAAAATAATTGGTGGACTAAATTTCCATAAATATATTCTGGAAAAGTCAGCAGTAACAGATTGTTTCAGCCATATGGAAGATTCACTTACATAGGATACCTCAAACCATTGTGATTCCAGATACCTGGCATATGCAGATTCAGGAGTATTGGTGTATATCTGAGCATTGCATGAGTATTTTGGTGTACTCCTTTGTAAGAGTCTCCAACCCAACCTCTAGTTGCTCTGGCTGCTTTTCTTCCAGATATTCTGAGATACTTTTGGCATCATCCCTTATCAAGGGTGTTGATTGTTGGGGGCTATCTCAGAAGGTTTCAGTCCTCACCAGGTCCTTGTCTGTCCACAGATCACGTTGCTCAAACACCTGGGGTCTTGACAAATGAAGGCCTGCCCTCCAACATGGGCCAGCACTACTAAGGGCCGGAGTGGGGAGGGGACCTTTTAATGTGGAGTGAGGTCTTTCTGCAATTGAACCTCTAAGGAGAGGTCTGAGTTTCCACTTGGATCATAGACTCCTCCAAACATGTGGCCTCTTTGCTCCTTGGTCTAGAATCATGAGATCCTGTTGTCATAAATAGAATTAGTGATATACTGAGGATAATAGGAGTGTGCCGGAACTTCAGCTAATCACCCTTCTGGCTTGTCCAAAATGTTCTATATTCTTTTGAAGGAAAAGAGGAGCCTGCATGAGTGACAGTGGAGCTCGGGCTTTGGCCCTGAAATCATATTAATGGAACTTTCAGATAATGTCATTCTTCATTTTTCCTAATGCCAATTTATAGATTGCATCCCAGACTCCCCAGAGAAGTAGAACTTGCCAAGTATGCTTGTCATTTCTTCTAATTAGGTTTTTACATAAATCAAAGAACCCTTGTTTTCATTTACATTGGATTATACAGCAACAAGGTTCTTGTGTATGTTGTCAGAGAGGCAATCCCTACAGAAAGGATACCAGATTCTTGACATTCTAAGGGCTTAGGAAGGTTCTTCCCCTTCACTTTCCTAAGCATTCCATTAGCCCCACCATTGAAGAGGAGGAAAGGACAGTCCTGCCAGGGCTGCATGGCCCCTCCGTCCTGCCCCTGTCTCTACAGTGCTACTGTGGACTGGGCTTTGTGATCTAAAATGGAAGGAGAAGGAGAAGGGGAAGGAGGAGATCACTCACTCTCCTGGCTTGTCTTGCAGTTTCCCCTTTGCCTAATTTTCAACCTTCCCTCAGTTTCTAGTCCTCAGGGTGAATCTTCCCATCTAGGAGGCTAAGGGGTAGAGAAACCATGGGGGAGAAAGCTGGGAGGCAGCTGGGGGTCGGCCCAGCCCAGCAGCCTCCTCTGTCCTTCTTCCTGTCTTCTCACCATGCGGCCCCCCTCTGGCCCTTTCCCCAGCATGACCCATCTGCCTCCTGATGCGCGCACGGTATTGTTGGTTCCTGCCTGGAGCCCCTTTCCTGGCTGTCATCCCTTTGCTCGTTGTGGCCTCATAGCTGTGATTTCTTGCATTAGGTCTGAAAACTCTGGAGTGAGGTTCCATGATCTCAGACTTTGCCCTGGTGTTTTTGTCCTGCAGCGGGCTCTGGCCTCTGAGCCCTCCTGAGATGGGAAGACTAAGAAAGGGTTGCCATGCTGGCTCTTTTCCCACTTCCTCCCCCATGTCCCATCTCTGGTGATTGCACCTATAGAGGTGGGAAGGCACAGGGGAAGCTCTTAGGACCACAGCAGAAGCTATGTGGTCAACAGGCAGTGCAGTTGGTCCCACTGCAGGGAGAAATAAGGCTTGGCGTGTGCCTTATTTGGAAGGGGCTAGCCAGCCTTGTACCTGCTTCTTGCTTCTTGGGTGTCAAACTTCTCACGATTGGGAATGACAGATATTTAATTTTATTTACCTTGGGCAGCAAAAAGGCCCTAATCCTTTTGTAAATCATAGATCTGTGAGACTAGGTAACCCAAGGCCCTCAAGCACCCACCCTCTTCTCCTTTCCTCCCCTCTCCTCTCCTTTCTCTCCTGCCCTTCTCCTCTTTTCCCCTTCCCTCTTTTTCATCTTTATTTTTCACCACCGTCTTTCCCTTCCTTCCTTTCATTTTTTTTCTCTATCAATCTCTCTCAACTCCCACCAGATATTCATTGTCACTTAGCAGAAATCACATATCTTGCTCAAAGGAAGAAAAAGAAATACCTTTCTTGGTATATATAGATCAGGGACTTAGGCAAGGGATATAGTTGGGTGGGGTAGGATTAAATATTGAACTCCTTATCAGGGACCATTGTATACTCTTTGCCACTGCCTGCCACGGATCCCTCTGTCCTCCTCAATCCCCATCCCCTGCTCCAGTGGTCTAAAGCTGTGACAGTTTTTCTCCCATGCCTGCTATGAGCTGAAGATTGGTGGAGAGCTGTCACTACTTTGAATGCCAGCAGTGCCTGCAGCATGGGAAATATGTAGGATGTGTTTTCTCTTATAACCACTGTGCAGCTGCTGGTGAGATCGTGCCCACCATCCTAAAACCTAGCATATATATTATTGTGTTATTATTTAAGTAAATGCTGGTGATGTTTTTATTAGAACAGTTTAATATAATGGAATGTGATCTATACTGTATTCTATTTTGTCTTAGTTTAAACAGATATGTCCCACCTCGCCCCCTGCCCACCCTGTGCCACACATCTACAAATAAGTTTCTTTTGAATATTAACACCAGCAAAATCAGGAAACCCTTAGTCAGAGTGCTTAGGTGCCACTTGGTATTTAAAGCAGTAAGTTCAAGGGGCCTTTAAATTCATTGAGGAGAGTGAATTATTGTTTTTTAAGTAATTTTAATTTTTAAACATGTTTCATGTTCTAGGCAATATTTATTTTTTAAATTATGTTTTTGTGCTAGGTTCTACAACAATTATGTCCCAATGTGAAGAATAAGAGCTAACCTTGGCCGGTCATGGTGGCTCATGCCTGTAATCCCAAGCACTTTGGGAGGCCAAGGTAGGCGGATCACCTGAGGTCAGGAGTTCAAGACCAGCCTGGCCAACATGGTGAAGTCACGTCTCTACTAAAAACACAAAAATTAGCTGGGCGTGGTAGTGCATCCCTATAATCCCAACTACTTGGGAGGCTGAGGCAGGAGAATTGCTTAAACCCAGGAGGCAGAGGTTGCAGTGAGCCAAGATTGCACTGTTGCACTCTACCCTGATGGACAAGAGCCCAACTGAGTCTTAAAAAAAAAAAAAAAAGAGCTAACCTACTGAATGCTTTTAAGTGACTTTCCTGAGTTTAATTTATCACCTTTCATAGTGAAGGAAGCACTGGCTCATATAAGTTATTTGGGAAAAAGTGAATATTTATAGTATTTAGAATGTCAGGATTCCTGCATTTTACCTTTGTATTTAGCTAGAAATTTCAAAATAAAAAATTGCAGCCTAACTAAGCATAAAATTCTGTATGTTTTGGGCAATTT
This sequence comes from Cacajao melanocephalus, assembly GCA_963573385.1. Classification (NCBI taxonomy): domain Eukaryota; kingdom Metazoa; phylum Chordata; class Mammalia; order Primates; family Pitheciidae; genus Cacajao; species Cacajao melanocephalus. Next base: position 10,956 of record CAUYLG010047702.1, on the reverse strand, counting down.
CTGTCCTGAAGTTTTTATCCAGCTACTTCAAATCACTTTAACCAGTTGAACATAGTCATAAACCAAGAAGTCAGTGGTTAGAATTCCAGATTTGCTAAAACAGTTTCCATCAATTAAGGAACTAAAAATCTATTTACTTGGGCAAAAGACCTTGGACTTTCACTCACAATTTATTTACTTAATTTTACATATGATTGTAAACTGTGATGATCTGATTTCTCAGATTAAAAGCTGTTGAGAAGCTGCCATGTAGGAGATTGAATGCAACAAAAGACAGCAACAATGACTCAAAAGGAGCTCTATCCAAACAGTAGGACAGGAAACAGGAAAACAACTGTTCTTTGTAGTATAATGCATCATGTTGTAGTCTTTGTGAAGACAAATGTAGAATACGGTCTATATATTCTGCCTCAAAAGGCACATAAGTACATAATGTATTTCAAGAGGATCTTTTAAAATTCAATATAGTTCCGTTAAAATCAGTTTTATAACTTACAGCACTTGACTCCATATATTACCATTTGCAGAACATTGCACTTAAATTATTCTATATGAATGATGTTAGTGCATTTACATGAGGCTCCAGAAAGCTGAGACATAACGTATCTTAACCCACGGGTTCTCAAGGTCTTCTAGCCCAGATCCCTTGTTCAAAAGGTATTTTGACTCAGAATCCTGATTTGTAAAACAAAGAAAGGAAGAGGCATTCCTGTTTCATTGAACGCATGAGGCTTCCTGAGTTTCCTCTGTATCCTCCTCCCATCTTCAGTGACTTTCGTAGGAGGATATAAAATCCCTGGAACTCCATAGAACTTAATGCAGAGCATAGTGTCAAGCAAAAAGCTAGACTAGGACAGGAGTAATTGGCAAGGAGGGAGGCTTTTCAGGAATCCTTAAATCACAGCCTGTAAGTAGTTGCCTACCTTTGGTAATATTGCTTTGCTTATCCACAACGTAATTTACTAGGAGTTTCATGGGAAATGAATAGACAGAAATCAACTCCAGTTTCCTTAGCATCACTGTAACTCTGATTAGCAATGTGACTCAAGTGGCCCATGCATTTTCTGCAGGTGGTACCAAAGCAGTGATTTGCACCAGGATATCCATAGGAAACAGAAGGGAAACCATGATTTGCTTATGGGTGCTCTACTCTGTAGAGCCAAATAGAATTTTTTTAATTGTTCTTTTGATTGCTACTGCTGTGCCGCTACGATTACTACTTCAAGTTCTTGTTCCTCCCTCTCCTTCTGTTTCTCTTATTTTCTTTGTTAGTAATAGAACAAGACACTGCTCAGTAGTGTAGCTAGATGCTTTGGTTTCTTTTATCATTGATATGTGCAAAAGCAATTGTCAAACTTATTTCCTGTGCTACAGCATGCTCTTCTCTCAGGAAGAGGAAATCCAAGAGTAATGAAAGCATCTGCAAGCAGGGTAATGAAATCTTAGTGGATATGTTCTGCATGTTTCATAGCTGCAGTGCTGCAGTGTTTTAGGTTCTTTGTAGGCAGCTGATAATATGTAATACCTCAGATTGAACAAATGCAGCCGTCCAAGACCTATGAGGCTGCAGCTTCTTTCCTGGTCCTGCCCCTCCAAGGTGGTGCTTTGCAGCCCCTCCAGACATCTCTGGCAGCAGCAATGCTTTATTTCTTCTCACCTACCTGACACAATTGATTCAAAAATTATACCTCAGCAGAGGAAACCATTCCTCAGAAGGGGAAGGTTGCCAGTAATCTCTAAGTGTATCCTCCTTAAGGGCAGGAACTCAGGGCCTTTCACACTTGGATGCGTTGATAGACCATTTGACAAATAGGCTTAGTTATAGTACGTTTCTTTCAGGCTCAAACACAGAAATTATTCATGTGCATGCTCCTTCCAGTCTGTCCTTCGTTGAGAGATCTGAGCTTTCCTATCTTAGATCCTGCATGACATTGGCAGTCATGAAATGTAGATTCCACTTATTCATCTCTCTCCATGCAGTCTATTTTTTATCATGAGAGGAAAAAGAAAAACTTTAAAAGTTTTATTATAATTTTAAACTGGTACTGACTGTCAGAGGGGCTGAATTGTGTTCTGCTTATAAGCATGAGCTCTGAAGCCAGACCCCCTGGCTCTGCTGTGCCTTCATTCGCTGACCTTGTGCAGTTTTCTCACCAGTAAAATGGAATTAAGAATAGGACCTGTTTCATAGGGTTGTGAAGGTTAAGTGAGCTGCTATTTGTGAAGTGCTTATAAGAGCACATAGCAAATACTATGTTCCTATTAGCAGCTTTTGCTGCTTTTATGGTTATTCTTATTGTTTCCTGGGTGTAAAAGCTGAACTGGACTTCTTTTCCTTCTGGAAGATTTGGGCAGAACCTGAGTAACTTAGTTTAGACTCAAGCCTGGGGTAGAAGTCTAAACGAATGGCCCCAGAAAATTGAGGCACTTTGGCAATAGGGAAAGAATGCCTGTTTTCAACTTACATCTAAGTTTGGATGTTGGTCCTGCCACTTAGCTACTTGAGTGATAATGTAAAAAATATTTTACATGGAAGAGAATAACGCCTCTATTGTAAGGTTCTGAAACAGAAATGACAGAGTAAAGAGCCCCGTTCTTATTATATGCTCAAAATATTGGAGCTATTATTATTATTGTTATTTGAAGAGACAATCTGGCCCACCCTAAGTCATGCAGATATGGAGCTACTTGGTGAGTGGAGAGACTGTTGATAAAGTTTGTCAGCTAATTTGATATTTAAGATGAAGTTTTAAATTTGCTTAGTAATAGAAATATTGCAATACTTGCTGTATTTATGTATATATTATGTATACCCTCTTTAATACTAGGGAACTCTTCAGAACAGACTGTTAACATTTCTTTCTTGTCTTTTGAATTGAATGTTACAGAAATCAGCTCTCAGGAGGAAGTGTGCAGTCTGTAAAATCGTCGTCCACACCGCCTGCATTGAGCAGCTAGAAAAGGTAAGAGCACGCCACCTGCTGCAGTTTTGTTACATTGCAAGTATTTGGTCTTCGGAGACCCGGTGTAAATTTCTAGTTCCAACTTTTTGAAAACAATGCCCTTTAAAAAAAAGCTGGAAGTTCAACATTATTACCAGATTAATCATGGAAAGACAATGTTAAGAGTCATTCAGTGTCTTGTTTGCTGAAGAGTAATTTGATATCATTTTACATGGACTCTCGGGAAAAGGAATAACACAGTTAGATGGAAAAGCCTGGTGTGTGCTGATTCTTTCATTATATCATCTCAGTTCAAGCATTACTATTCGCTCATAGGCTTTTCCACAAGCTGTTTTTTTAAAAGAAGGAAAAAATTCTATAAGCTCTTTTTAATTGTTGTTCAAATGTATCTGACTTGTGTAGATTAATTCTTCCCAAAGTGGCTCCAAGGGAGCGAGCAAGTTGGAAGCCAGCTCTTGGTCTGTGGGGCTCCTCCTCTTGCTGCTCAAAAGTGTGGGTGGGGCTGGAAGTGGCATCCTAGTGGTGTCATGCCTCCAGAATAAGTGGGTTCGGCTAAGTTCATTTATCTGTCATTTAAGGGATGGGAAAGGTTCCAAGAGTGACTTGTCTGCCATGTTCTTCCCTTTCACACTTCTCACTCTGTTTTCATGTGTATTATCTATGTTCTCTGTGTATTATCTATGTTCTTGAGCTGTTGTGGGTAAATGCTTTGGAATATTTTAGCTCCCCATGACATTGATTTAGTCTTACTGACATGACCAGTTGATCCTAGCTGATATCTTGTGGCAATGACTACCAACATTTTATCTTAATATTTTCTTTTCTGTCCCAACTTCCCTCACTCATCTCTGCCTTCATTCTTTTGCTCCTTTCACTTTATCGAGTAGCTAACCAAGATGTAAATGTGCCCACTAGGACACCTCCAACTCTAAAAGAGAGGCAGTGCTGAATCCTTTTATAAAGAATAGCTCTGTTGTCTTTGAATAATCATCATAACGCTTAAAAAAATCTCGTTTATATTTTCTACTTTTACAATCCGAAACCCAGCTGGGTAGTTTCAGCTGCCAATATCTTTCCTCTGAGCTGTTTCTTATCTTAGTTTCTTACATTTGTGGTGTAAGAACATTATTGTTTAAAGGTACTTAGATTTCATCCGTGAGAATGAAGGAAAGGGGTTGGAGATATAGAATCACTTGGGTTCTCTGTTGATTAATGTGATGATTTCGAAAGACTAAGAAGAGTATTATTCCTTGTTCTTTGGAGGTTTTGTTTTGCAGTCTCAATATCTGTCACTGTTGTTGTTTTTTTCTTTTTCAGGTAATTCAGTCTAGTCTGATGCTTATCTCTAATATAATATACTTTTCTTTTCAAATGACAGATTAATTTCAGATGTAAACCAACATTTCGAGAAGGAGGCTCAAGGTCACCAAGAGAAGTAAGTATTTCAGAGCTTTATTTCAAGTATCACCTTTGATTTCTCACTCATTCAGTGGATTCATAGATATTCACCAGAAAATTAAAAAAAATTCTGTGTCTCTCCATTGCACATCAGTTTTTTGTTAACACATCAATAAAATCTCCACGTCTTCTCAACATGTACACACTGCACTTTATTATCATAAAATGTACTGGGGAGTTAAGGTCTTACCGAATGAACCAGAAGCTAGGGGGAGGCGGTAGTGAGAGACTTCAAGGGGTGAGAAAGAAATAGACTTTTATGGTTTTCTGGTTTATTTTAAGTTCATTATTCAATTTTGTGTGGGTATAAGCTATTCATGGGGCAGCAGAGTAACTGGTTATTCACATAAGCCCTGGAGTCAGATGGTTTGCTTTCAAAACCAGCCTTGATGCTGTGTGATCTTGGGTGTCTCACCTAAGCTCTCTAAATCTCAGTGTTTCCATTTGTTAAGTAAATAAGTAAATGCATCATAAGCTAAAACTGCATTCGATTCTCAGTCCCTGACCCTCCACTCTGGTTGTGAAGATAAACAGGTAAATAGGAAATTAGAATGAAGAGTTGTTATTGATGTGTTAGTGGGAAGCAGAGGTATGACAAGAGGAAACGGCACTTGTTTGTTCAAATTTTATTTAGAGGAGAGAGCAAGCGCAGTTCAGTCAAAGATGAAGGCAGGGAGGGTTCTCAGTCTTCCTGTGTTATTCTGGACAGTTTGGCTCCAGGCCCAAAATTGCACTCCCCAATCAGTGAAACAAAGGCCTGCAATGAACAGAACCTGTCCTCCTAGAATGCAGTTCAGCCTGCCCAGCAGGCACTCATTCACTGCCTCTCAAACATGGCCATCTGATATGGTATCCTCCTTAAGACAAAGTCTGGTAAAAATGATTTCTGATAAGCGTGCTTTCTCAGGGAGACGAGTTTCAGTTCCACTTACAGATTTACCCCTTGGAAACCTCCCTGGCTGGTCTCTACTCCGATAAGCTCTGTGTAGTACCAAATAGGAAAGAGAGGAAAGGAATCAGAGAAGGGACTTCCTGGAAGAGGTGGCAATTAAGCTGAGACCTTAAGGAGCTAACTAAGTTAAGTGAGAGGAGGGTGGTTAGGAGGTGAGTGGTGAGAGCCTTCTGGATAGAAGGAAGAGGACACAAGTACAAGTGAGAGAAAGCAGCATACTGAGTAGGATGTGAGATCTGAGATAGCAAGAGCGGGACCATGAAGGTATTTGCAACACATGCTGCAAGTTGAGTGTTTTGTCATCGGGATAGTTGGGAGGGGGGACATTAAATTACTTTAAGCCAAATATTGTTCAGTCTGCAGTGTGGAGGAAATACCATGCAGGTCAAGAGTTGGAGGCATAGAGACAACTTTCAGAAGGTATGCTAGTAATCTAGGCAAGAAATAATGGTCACGTGAACTGAAAATAACATTGGTAGATATGAGTTTGAAGGAAACGAAATTGACAGGATGTAGTAATTGATTGGATTTTGGACAAAAGAGGAGCCCAGACTAAACTGAGCTACTGCTAAAAAACAAAACAAAACAAAACCTGATTAGATGTTGGAAAATGAGTTGATCTGAGGATGGGGTGGGGAGGTAATGAGTTTAGTTGTAGAACTGTGAAGTGTGAGGTGTCCCTGTTGTCCTCAATTGGAGATGCCCAATAGAAGGCTGAGTGGTTATATGAGTTTGGAGCTTATGAGGAAGACTGGACTGGAGTCATCGACATATTTACACAGCAGTTAAAGCTGTGGAAATAGATGAACGTGGAGAGTCGGAATAGGAGATACCTGAGAATCACACGTGTTTAAAGACAGTTGATGAAAAAAGACAACATGAATATGAATGCTCTAATTGTTAGTGACAATGCAAAAGGATTGGGAGAAAATATGGAAAGAGAGTAGGTTGGGATGAAGTTGTAGAAAGAGAAAAACATAGTTGTCCCCATCGGTTGTCTTCTCCCACTGTGTTTGTCCAGCATAGCGGCCATAGGAAGGTTGTGGGCCCTGCGCAGGGTGAGAAGAGCGGGAGAAGAATGATAGGGCTGTGGTGCCTCAGTGCCACCCAGAGTGCAGACAGCGTGGGCCAGGAGATAACTCAGTGATAACTCAAATGAACGAGGTGCTTTATTTAGGAACCTTGAAGGGATAGTTTCATGTTAAGATGGAGTTTATGACTTTCCAACCAGGAGATTCATATACCTACCTTTAGCTTCCTGCCCTCCGATACGTATCTCTCTCTGTAGACAGGTCAGTGTCGAGGCAGGGGAAGAGAGAAAGAGAGACAATTTTAACTGTGCAATTTTTCTAATACTAGAGGCTTTTGGTTTCTATTAGCCTGTGCCACTTCTCTGAGACTAGACCTTCCATAAGGGTTTTGGATATTCTCCCTTGTCCTTCTTATCAAGGACTTGAAATTCCTTCCTTTTATATATTTTCATCCCCTCCCCTACTTCTAGATTATTTCTGTCAGCATAAACATGCTCTAATATTTTCTATCATTAAAAAAAAAAAACCATTTCTTAGCCACTAACTGTGTCTTACCTGCTGCTCTAATTCTCAGTTTTGTTGTCAAACTGCCAAGCTTCCAGAAAGTGTTAACTATATAAATTATTTTCAGTATGTCACTTTCTAGTCATTGTAACCTGTTCTGATCTGATTTTTACTCTATCCATTTACTGAAATTGCTTCTTTTTTCAGTGTTGCCTATGATCTCCTATATGCTACATGTTTTAGATATTATTTATTTTTCTGTTCTTTCCTTATCCGGTCTCTCAAAACGTTTAAGGTATTACATATTCCATCCTTCTTAGAATGCCCTCTTCTCTTGGCTTCTCACATCATCCTTTCCTAATTTTCTTCTTGCTTCATTGAGTAGCCCTGCCCATTCTTTTTCATGCTCGCTTCCCCAACCTCTGCAGATCCCTCTGAGCTTAGTTCTTGTCTATGTTCTCTTCTCTCTGCCCACTCCTGTTAGGGAAGCTCATCCAGTCTCATAGCTTCAAATACCATGTGGGCTGACAACTCCTAACTTTACATTTCCAGTCTGCATTTCTTGGAGTTCCACTTGGCATGTCCCTTGAATGTATCACAGTCGTCTTAAATATAATACATCAAACACTAGACTATTTCCTTCACCATAAAAACAATTTCAGAACAATCTTAGGCATCTCAGGAAATGAGATGGCTGTTGATCTGTCTCCTCAATTGAGAAAACTGTGGGGTCATGTTTATTCCTTCTCTCACAGACTCCCCACATCTAATTCATTTGCCAGTCCTTTCAATATTATTCATAAAATATATTTCAAGTCCATTATCTACAATTCTATCACCAGCACCTTAAACTAAGGTACTGTGACCTCTCCCCTTTGACTAATGAAATAGCTTCTTTGTGATTCTTCAGTTTTCACTTTCAATCTACCCATGATTTAAAGGAGTGATCTTTCAAAATGAAAATTAGATTATTAGGTTGGTGCAAAAGTAATTGAAAGTAATGGCAAAAACAGCAATTACTTTTGCAACAACCTAATATAATATTCCCTGGCTTAAAACTCTCTAGTGGTTTCTATAACTCTTAGAGCAAAACCATACCCACTGTCTTGGCACGAAAAGGGCCACATCGTCTGGCCCTTGACTGCCTTTCCAGCCTCCTCCAGCTCCCACATGGCCTTTCTTTCCATTTGTGAGGCACACACCAAAAAATTCCCCACCTTTGAATATTTGTGTATTTCATTGCTGTACTGAAAATCTCTTTGCATGACTGTTTCTTACAGTTAGGCCTTAGTTCAAATATCCCCACATAGACATTGTCTTAGTCTTTTCAGGCTGTTGTAATAAAATACCATAGACTGAGTGGCTTATAAGCAACAAAAATTATTTCTTACTGTTCTGCAGGTTGGAAGTCCAAGATCAATGTGCCAGCATGGTCCAATTCTAGTGAGGGCCCTCTTTGGGGTCGCAAACTGCCACCTTCTCATTGTATTCTCATGTGGAGGAAAGAGGGTTAGAGAGCTTTCTGCAGTCTCTTTTATAAGGACCCTGATTGCATCCATGAAGAGTCTACCCTCATTACTTGACCACCTCTCAAATACCTCACCTCTTATTACCATCACTTTGGGGTTTAGGGTTTCGACATACGAATTTTGAGGGCCCACAAATTCCAGTCCTTTGCAGAGGTCTTCCTTAACAACCACCTTTAAATATGTAGCATATTGTTCTTTATCAAAGAGGGTATTTTGTATTCCATAATAATTTATGCATATTACTGTTCACTTGTCTAAAGAATGTCTCCCTTCTTTAGCGTAAACTTTGGGAGGTCACTCATAGAATTTGTTCTAAATTAATTGCACCAAAACACAGAGTATGTGATTGATGGATATCTGCTGATTGAATGCATTTACAAAGATGTTCATTTCTCGCACAATGTTTAGGAACTATTGATCTAAAAGAACATTTTGGAGATGAAACTTATGACTTACTGACTGTGACCCATTTGATATTCTTAATTAAAAATTAAGAATTCTTACTACTACTAATTTAGGTGTCTACTTAGTAAATGGAAGAACATTTGCTTTAGAATTAGTATAACCCTAGTTCAGATTATACCTCTGCTTATTTTCCACTAAGTGGCAAGAGTCTCTGGAGCATGGATTGTTGGTCACTATGCGCTGGCATTTGTATAGTGCCTGACATGTGGCAGTTTTTAAATAGATATTTATTGGAGTCCTTTAAGTTGAATCTTTCTGGATCTCCTTTTTCTTAGTCATAAGCTATAACAGATTAGGTTATGATTTCTAAGATCCTTTCAAACTCTCTATGAATAATACATATGTATGTGTATATATGTATATATATATATATTTTAATTTTTTATTTCCATAGGTTTTTGGAGGACAGGTGATAATTTGGTTACATGAGTAAGTTCTTTAGTGGTGATTTGTGAGATTCCGGTGCACCCCATCATGCAAACGGTATATACTGAACTCAATTTGTAGTCTTTTATCCCAGTTCAATTGACTGAAAATAGCCAAACAGTTGTATTATGTATTTTTGCTAACAATACTGAATACAAGCCCTGAAATAATGCATTACCAATATTTTAACACCCAAAAGTAATAGCCCTTTCCTTGCCCAGTATTTGAAGTTGTATATGAATAATTCAGAAGTTATCGATGAGCAATAAAAAGGTTTTATGGTTTTAGGAGCCTTGCTTTGCTGTCTTAACAGCAATGTATCAACATTCACATTTGCAGTGTTAAGGATCTTGAGTCCAACATCAGTTCAGCAATTTAGGAGCTCTTAATAATGGTCAAAAGAAAAGAGTGTGAGAAATTAAAGTGCTTGGGATTTAAGGACTAGAAAATAGCAATGATTCTAGAGTAATTTTTTTTTTCCTTATTGATGAAGGCAATTGATGATCCTCCCCTCCTCCGTGATAACTATGTGATTTAAAAGTCAAAGAAATTCAGTGGATAATTCCATTCAGTTCACCACACATGTATTAGATGTTTGCTTTGTTCAAACTATGATTAAGCAGCAGAATAAATTTATATTGGGCCTTGGAAGAACTTTGAAGAGAAGGATGCCGGACATCTCATGTCACAGAGCTGTAGTTTGAAGACATTTACTCAATTTCTTCTGTGATAGTGATTTTGTAAAAGTTAGTTTATCAATCCATGCCTTAGGTTTCTACTTATTTTCTAGGAAGGATGATATTAAAAATTTTAACAAATGGTAGAGCCATACAGAGTAATATTTAAATAATAATTTAAAAACATTCTTTTTATATTCTCCAACGAAACTATATGATATTATATATCTGCTTACCAAATGATATACAGTAGTTCCCTCTTATCCATGATTTTCAAGGTTTCAGTTATGCAAGGTCAACCACAGTCCAACAATATTAAATGGAAAATTCCAGAAATAAACAATTCATAGATTTTAAATTGCGTGCTGTTCTGAATAGCATGACAAAATCTTGTGTCATCTTTCTCTGTCCTGGGATATGAATCACCCCTCTGTCCAGCGTATCCACTACCTACCCATTTGTCACTCAGTAGTTTTCTCAGTTATTGGATTGAAGAATCATTGAACATATAAAGTTTGGTGCTATCCATAGTTTCAGTTATCCACTGGGAGTCTTAGAACATATCTTCTGAAAAAGGGACAACTGGGTGTTGCAGTACACATGATGAAGTCAGTCCTAAGATTTCTAGGTAATTGTTGGTTTGTGAAAAGTGTTGGCTCTTTTTTTTTTTTTTTTTAAGGAAGAATTTCAGAATTGAAAAGACAGTCTATTTGAAATAATTATTCAAACAAAAATTTTTTATTTTTTATTTTTTAATTTTTGAAAGAAAGAAAAAGAGAGGAAAGAAAGTGAGCGTGAAAGAAAAAAAAGAATGTAAGAGAGAAAGAGGAAGAGAAAGAGGGAGAGAGAACGGGATTTTTGTTCTATTGCCCAGGCTAGAATGCAGTCTAAAAATGGGTATTAAAAACCTCTTTTATGCCAATAATTGTGCTTAACAATGGAGACAGGAAG
>CAUYLG010047700.1:0-44291 GCA_963573385.1 Cacajao melanocephalus | reverse complement strand
AAGTTTTTTCTGTTTCTTAGTTTTCCTTCGGCGGACGCCCTTTCTCCACAGAGCTAGGCCTTCCCGGGTTCAGCTGTGCTTACTGTGAAACTCTCAGTCCTCAGCGCTTCCAATTGCTGTTCTCCTTGTGGGGATGGGACCAGCCGAGCCCGACTCAGAGGGCACCCAGTCGCGTATACTCCGCACTGAGAAGCACTGTGCCGCACCGAGGTGCTGGCAAAACAGCTGTGCCGGCCAAAAGAGTCGCGCTGGCGACACGTGTGGCTCCTCCGCCGGGAATCTCCCAGTTTGTGTTCCACAGAAATTCATCTGAAATTGCGGCGTCCACTCGCTCTGCGCTTTCACTGGGAGCTACAATCCTGAGCTGTTGTTAATCAGCCATCTTGGATCTCTCTCCCAGGAGAAATATAAAGCATAATCTGTGTTTACAAAGTTGCTTATAATCTAGTTGGAATGTCAAGATACTACTGAAAGCAATTAAAGAAGACAGATAAGATCCCCACTCAAGTTCATAGCTGAGGGCAGTACCATGGCAAATCCATTTGGCTTGAGACAACAATTCCATAGGAGTGCTGGAGATTCTGAATCTGCTGATGTTGTTGACAGCTGAGGCATCTTGCCAGAGGCAGTCCTAGAATCTCAGGCATGAAATGAGCCAAGTATACTGGTTGTCACCCAAAATGGCACTGCATATATTTCCTCCTTAATATTGGAGAGGATAAAATTCCACAGGTACATACAGGATTGAGTGTCAATCTCTGAAAATACCTCAATGTCTTTTTTTTTTTTTTTTTTGCATTCCCTCTTTTTTCATCTATTTCCAGGTCGACGGATAGACCACATACTCCCAATTACCGATGGCATTCGAGGTTTTCCAGTTGTTCTTCAGCAAATCAGTAAGATTCTCAATTACTTGCTTATGTCAGCCGGTCAAACTAAATCAGGTGAGTTGCTTTTTTCTCTTTTCTTCTGGGTTTGGAACATTAGGTCAGCAGCAGACTTCACTTTTTTCTTTCTCATTTGCATTCCATAGAGAATGTGGAAGAAAAGGGAGGAGGCCCTCTACGGTGCAGCATCTCTGAACTGCTTCAGATGTGCTGGCCCAGCCTAACCGAGGACTGTGTTGCCAGCCACACCGCCCTCTCCCAGCAGCTAGACCAGGTCCTTCAGTCACTGAGAGAGGCACTAGAGCTGCCAGGTACAAGGCTGTCTGCTCAGGAACAGATAAGAGCTGAACTGGGGAGAGGAAACACCTGAGAGTGACAAAGCACTTTGGCACAGAAGCTTGGGACCCCAGACCTGGGCTCTATCAGCCCTTTAGTTAGCCAGCTCATGTCTCAGTGTCTCATAACTTCACTTCACCTGTTTTCCCACTTCTCAAGTATGGTGAACACTCCATTAGCTGACACATTTTTCTCATGATGAATGAGAAATACAGCCAGCAGGTGCTCAGTAAATATTGATGAACCCTTCCCTAAAAGATGGCTGTGTTCTTCATAAAGCTGTTCTACCCCAGAAACAAGGGTAAAAATAGAACTATACACCCCATAGTAATTTTATACACTCCAGACTCAAAGCTCTTCCTGGCTGAGAATCATTTGTCTGAGTGACTGACTTACAAATTTACATTTGCCTTGTAAGTGTAGTGCCCAGGCAGCTGTCAAATGCCCCAGGCAGTGTATAGTAGGCCCAGTTCACATATCCAATCAGAAATTGACCCAAAGCTGGACGCACAGACTGAAGCCTGTGTCCGTTCTCCTGCCATCCTCCTCTTAGAGCCCAGGACTCCTCCACTCTCTTCCCTGGTGGAACAGGCAGCCCAGAAAGCTTCAGAAGCAGACGCCCACCCTGTGCAGATCCAGACTCAGCTTCTCCAGAAGAACCTGGGCAAACAGACCCCAGCAGGCAGCAGGCAGACGGACTACTTGGGCACCTTCTTCAGTTACTGCAGCACTCTTGCTGCAGTTCTCCTTCGAAGTTTGAGCTCTGAGCCTGGTAGGTAGCAAGAAAGAGGCAATAGATTCATGGCAGGCCTTCCAGTGTTCAGGGCAAGGAAGAGAAAAGATGCACGATTAAAAGGCTCTAGATAACAGCAACAGCCAAGAACACAAGATTTGTAAAGTCCTCCTCTCTTATTCATCTCTGACTTTTTTTTTTTTTTTGAGACAGAGTCTCACTCTGTTGCCCATTTTAAGACAGAGTCTCGCTCTGTTGCCCAGGCTGGAGTGCAGTGGCATGATCTCAGCTCACTGCAACCTCCGCCTCCCAGGTTCAAGTGATTCTTCTGCCTCAGCCTCCTGAATAGCTGGGACTACAGGTGTGCGCCACCATGCGTAGCTGATTTTTGTATTTTTAGTAGAAACAAGGTTTCACCATATTGGCCAGGCTGGTCTCGAACTCCTGACCTCGTGATCCGCCCACCTCAGCCTCCAGAGTGCTAAGATTATAGGCGTGAGCCACTGTGTCTGGCCCCATCTCTGGCTATTTTATTCATCTCTGTTCTAGTTTAATTGTATAGCACATGGGAGTACTCAATTAATTTTCATGGAATTAGTGACTCAAAAATACCTCTGTCAGACCTGTGGTCCACTGTGGATTTGAGGGCCCAGCAGAGGAATCAAGTCTCTGAGTACCAGATTCTTTCCTAAGCCCACAGAGTGAGTACTACATGCACTTCAGTCGGGTTGAAGAGAGCAGGAGTTATCTGTCCATGGCTAGACCTGCCCACTGAAGTTCATCTGGGGTTGGAAGTCTTTAGAGCAGTGGTAAGATATAGATAATCCTGTGGTCAGGTTCATGTTGCGAATACCCTTTACCTAGAACGAATTAACAGAAGGCTCTCAATATTGTCTTCATTTTGACACTGTACTTTTTTCTTGATTCTGGGAAACAGGGCTCTGAACTCTTGCAGTCAGTGGTGCAAACAAAGATCATGTTCTTTACCTTTGCAGATCATGTGGAGGTCAAGGTAGGAAACCCCTTTGTTCTGCTGCAACAGAGCTCTTCCCAGCTGGTGTCACATCTCCTGTTTGAGAGACAAGTTCCCCCAGAGAGGTAGGAGCCACCTCCATGCAAGTCAGCCATGGGCCTTCCTGAATATTTCATCAAGATAGCCAGGGGCTCAGTGCAGTGGTGCTTGGGGTTAGTACAGAGAGTGAGGATTTCTTCCAGACTTAATCTTTTATCTTATACAACTCTGTGAAAATTTAATGTGCCTTGTTTTCTTCTTTTTCTCATGATACCTCTAGCAGTTATATTGTTAAGTATGAAGTGAGTGAATTTGTACTTTATGAAGAGGCAAAAATCCAAAACTTCGATAACATGATATTTGGTTAGACTGTAGGAAAACAGCATTCTCAGAGATTGCCAGTGGGACACAAATTTGTACAGCCTCTGCAGGAAGGCAGTTTGTCAATATTTATTAAAATTGCAAATTCATATGCCCTTTGATTTATGGGAATTTATCCTACAGCTTTATTATACATATGATAAGTGATTTATGTGCAAAATCATTTCATTGCCGCTTTGCATATAGTAACAACAGATCAGAAAACTCATTATCCACTAATAGGAGCATAGTTAAGTTGTGGTTCATCTATATAACGGAATACTATGCAACTAAAAAACCAAAGAGGGTCCTCTCTATAGAGGAATGTGTTTAGATCTCCCAGATGTGTTCAGTGAAAACACAAAGGGCAGAGGAGTATGTCTAATAGGTTACTGTTTGTGTTTAAAAAAAAAAAAGAGTATAACAATTAGGAACTTTTATTTACATTTGCTCATGTAAGCATAAAGAAATTGTAAGACTGTGTAATAGTGCCTATGTATTCAGGCCTCGTATGCCTTCTGCTTCTCCCCTTCCAGACTGGCAGCCCTTCTGGCCCAAGAGAATCTGAGCCTAAGTGTGCCACAGGTCATCGTTGGCTGCTGCTGTGAGCCCCTTGCTCTTTGCTCATCCTGGCAAAGCCAGCAGACCTCCTCCCTCCTGGCTCGCCTGGGTACTCTGGCCCACCTGCACGCCTCCCACTGCCTGGATGACCTCCCACTTTTTACGCAGAGCTCCCCGAGGCCAACCGAGAACCCCACATTGGAAAGAAAGCCCTACTCTTCCCCAAGGGACTCATCACTCCCAGCTCTCACCTCCTCCACCTTGGCCTTTCTTAAGTCTCGCTCAAAGCTCCTGGCATTGGTGGCATGCCTGGGGGTTTCCCCGAGGTTAAAGGTCAGCAAGCCCAGCTTGTCATGGAAGGAACTTCGTGGCCGCAGGGAGGTGCCTCTAGCTGCAGAGCAGGTAGCCCGGGAGTGTGAGCGCCTTCTGGAACAATTCCCTCTGCTTGAGGCCTTCCTCCTGGCCACCTGGGGGCCCCTGCGAGGGTCCTCGCAGCAGGATCAGAGTCTGGCTATGCATCTCTGTGGTTGGGCTGGTCTTTCTACTGTTCTCCTGGGCCTACATTCTCCCATTGCCCTAGAGGTACTGACTGAGGCTTTTGAGGAATCCTTGGTGGCCAGAGATTGGTCCCGGGCCCTTCAGCTCACTGAAGTGTACGGGCGAGATGTGGACGATTTGAGCAGCATAAAGGATGCAGTCCTGAGCTGTGCTGTGGCATGTGGTGAGCAGAATGCTATGCCTCCCTTTTCCACTAATGGTAATATTTGGCATTCACTGGGTGTATCATCACATTTAATCCCCATGGTAACTCCAGAGAAAAGTCCCACCATAATCTCATGTTATTAAAAGGAGACCAAGGCTCAGAGGGGTTAGGAAACTTATTCAGGCTGGTAAGTGGTGGAGTAGAGCTTAGAACCCAAGTCTATCTGACTTTAAACAGGCCCTCGTAACCAATGTTCTCAATGCTGTATATCACAATTCTAGTGAAATTCTATAGACTACAAATGTTTGGGCCTCACCCCCGGAGGCCCAGGATGGAGCTCAGGCAAGTGTTTACTTTGAAATAGGGATCAGCAAATTTTTTTTATAAAGGACTTTGTAAGCCACAGTCTCATAACTACCCAGCTCCTCCAGTATAGTATGAAAGCAGCCAGAGTCAATATGTAAAGAAATGAGCATGGCTGTATTCTAATAAAACTTTATTATAAAAGCAGATTGTGGGTCTGTTTGATGACCGCTGCTTCGAAAGCTCCCCAGGAGATTTTGACATGTACCCAGAGTGGAAAGCCAGTGAACTACAACACTACTAGGATTTCTAGTAGTGTTGTCCCAAGAGTTTGGTGTGATGTAGGGAATGACTTTTGGGTAGGAGGCTTGGCTCCCTTTGGAAAGGAGAAAATCCATCCTTGAAAAAGTGGAGAAATCCACTGACTGGCCATCTGATCTCCAAGATCAGATCTGTGAGATGGGTGTGGAAGAGAGAGATCTAAGTCATGATGACAGAGAATATCCAGGGAGTGAAACTAGTCTACCTGGAATAACTTTCACATGGTTATGTATGGCACAGGGTGGAAAGTACAGGGAAAAGGAAAGTTTTCCGGACAAGATGAGTCTGAAACAGTCCGATATGTTCAGCATGACACAAATGGAGAGCTTCATCTCGTCTGTCCATCCGTCCGTCCATCCGTCCGTCCTTCCTTCCTTCTTCCTTCCTCCTCCCTTCCTCCCTCCCTCCCTCCTTCCTTCCTTCCTTCTTCCTTCCTTCTTCCTTCCTTCCTTCCTGTTTCCTTCTCTTCCCTCTGAAAGTCTTGTGACTATTATCAGGTTTACATAAAGAGAAACATAGGGTAGAGATACAGCATTTTCCTTGTCATATAATGGTTCCAAGTATAAAAACTAGTTAGGTCACATGCATCTTAAGGATCCTCCAAGCTCCTGTTTTATGAAATTGAAGAAAGCCCTTTCTCAGAAAGTAACCTGGACTCCTGAGCTCTTCAGGTGCCATGCTTGCTGCCTCTGAGTATCTTTTTTGTCTTATAGACAAAGAAGGTTGGCAATACCTGTTTCCTGTGAAGGATGCATCTCTGAGAAGTCGGCTGGCCCTACAATTTGTGGACAGGTGGCCTCTGGAGTCATGCCTGGAGATTCTGGCCTATTGCATTTCAGACACAGGTGTCCAAGAAGGACTAAAGTGTGAGCTGCAAAGGAAGCTGGCAGAGCTCCGGGTGTATCAGAAGGTATGGGCCCTAGCATCAAGAGAAGGGAAACGGGCTTCTCACTCTGTGATCATCCCCAACCTATTCTCATATGATGGGGGACTTTAAAAAACAGAACATATAGGCCTGGGTTTTGCTTTGCATCTGGCTTTAGTTCTTAGGTAAATAGCAGGGAGGCCTCCAAGCTGGTTCCTGTGTTACTTATTCCCATAATTTTAAATATATTTGCATCAAGTGAGGGTAAGAATAACAAAATTCACTTTGGAATGGTGTATTACAGTCCAGAAAGGCTTTTTCACGTATATTTGAGCTTTGTGTATGTTTTTGTATATTATATCTTCTATAAAGGTTGTTTTAAATTTCAGCAAAATTCCGAGAGCTATTTTGAAAAGATGCATGAAGGTGACAATTTCAAAAGTGAAAGATTCTTCTGGGATATTTGTTATGTTCAAGCTCAAGAGGCTTATAGGGACAAATTTAGGAAGCACAGCTATATAACAAGTATAAAATAGTTGCTAATTTTCCCTCATATCCTTGGAGCAGACAGAATCCAGGAGCCCTACCAGGGACAGTGAAAATGGCAGGTGAAAAAAGGTTTCTTTTCATTCTTCCTTGGCAGTTTTTATGCGGAGCTAAAATGCTGTGTGAAAGGTGATCCCACAGAGCATTCAAGCCAGAAGAATGTGTTGGATGGAGTTTTGAGATGGAGGAGCATGGGACGGGTGACCCCAGAACAATTTGTGAAGCATGGGAGCACTGTCTTCACTAGTGGAAGGCCCCAGTCCTGACCTCCATATTCAGCCTTCACTCCCTGCTTGTTCTTCCTGGATAGGTTCATTCTGCTGTCTAAATAATCTTTGCCCAATTTGCTCTCTTTTCTGGCAAGTTCTGACAACCTGCCTTTGGGACAGAGATCTAGGGATGGCCCACCTGTGGGCATGCCAGTGACTTGTTCGTGGAGGGAGAAGCTGTAGTGTGGTTTGACGGATATTCCTGTCTTTTCTTAGATTCTGGGTTTGCAGTCTCCCCCAGCGTGGTGTGACTGGCAGACCTTGAGGAGCTGTTGTGTTGAGGACCCATCAGCTGTCATGAACGTGATTCTAGAAGCACAGGTACCATTTTCCTGGGCGGTGTTCCCCTTCGTCCTCCTTTCAGAGTTGCAACCCCTTAGCTGGCTGTATAGACCCCTTTCTGCATGTCGGTGTTCACTTTTTTAAAAAATAACTATATCACATTGTTTTTTATTGTGAAATTTGCCAAAATCTAGATAAATATAAAAAATAATACAATTGACTCTTTTGTATTATCACCCTATGTTCATACCTGAGATTTTCTACACCATATACATTAAGTACAGAATATACTCCTCAAAGTAGAATTGCTGGGTCATACTCATTTGCTAGGATATTACCAAATTGCTCTTCAAAACACTGACCCCAGTTACACTTCCACTCGCAGTTCCTGTTATTCCATAACCTTGTCACCTTATTATTATTTTTATTATTATTATTTGAGACAGAGTCTTGCTCTGTCACCCAGGCTGGAATGCAGTGGCGCGATCTTGGCTCACTGCAACCTCCGCCTCCTGGGTTCAAGTGATTCTCCTGCCTTAGTCACCTGAGTAGCCGGGATTACAGGCACCCACCACCATGCCTGGCTAATTTTTTTGTATTTTTAATAGAGATGGGGTTTCACCATGTTGGTTAGGCTGGTTTCGACCTCCTGACCTCAAGTGATTACAGGCATGAGCCACTGTGCCTGGCCCCTTGTTACCTTTTCATATTGTCCAACTTTTCACTGTTTGTAATAAGATGGCATCTCATTGTTGTTTTAATTTACTGATTACTAATAAATTTGAATATCTGTTCATGTGTTTATTGGACTTCCAAGTGCTAAGTAGGATTTTGTCTGCCTTTTGAGAAGCTGACTGTAGATGCTCATCCAAATGTTCATTGAGGAAATGCTTATTGCATGCCTATTATTTGCCAATCACTGTGCTAGATGGTGTTGAAACAAAAATAGTTAAGCTGTCCTTGCTCCGGAGTGGCTCACATTTTGGGGAGGGGGTGATGTATGATGCATGCCTTGGTGACTGCAACATAATATACAAATGACAGAAGCAAGCCCAGATTCTGGGAGCACACACAGGGTACCTAACATAGCCTGAGAAACAAGGAAGCATCCTGAAGAAGGCAGTCCTAGGCAGGGTTGTGGGGAGTACATTCCAGACACCACCATGTGGGAATATTTGAACAAAGCCCCAGGAATTCTATTCTCTGAAACTTCATCTACAGTTCACAAATTGGGCTTGGGGGGTAGTGTAAAGAGAGGAACATGGGTGGAATCCAACCACCAACATGTTTATTTGGTCTTTATAGTATTGGTCTGCAGAATTTTTGTTTTTTCATGTTGACTTTATTGCCAAAATTTTAAAATGCAGAAATTTTATAATTTAAAAAATTTTTGTAACTTGAAAGTCTGACACTATTGGGCCTGCCCATTCTAATTAGCAACAGTCAGAGCTGAGCAGGTGCTATGTCCTTTGAACAGTCTTTTCCGTCTTTCCCACTTCCTTAGAATCTCCCCAGGGATGACACCAAGTGTCTGTTGCCACATGTTATCTGCTTTTGTTTTAAAGTAGAGCTAAGTGGAAAGTGATATGAACAATAAGCCTGCTTCAATCATTTTCTTCATAGTGAGGTTTCCATCAGCACTTATAAACATTCCTGGGGCTTTGTAGACTCAAGACTGCTGAGAAGAATCAGGTAGTCATTTAAAGGGATTGGAAGCATGTGTGTTTCCTTCCAGGAGTATGAGCTGTGTGAGGAGTGGGGCTGCCTGTACCCTATTCCAAGAGAACATTTAATCAGCCTACATCAAAAGCATCTTCTCCACCTTCTAGAAAGAAGAGATCATGAAAAGGCTCTGCAAGTAAGCCCCCAGTTCTTTCCATTTTTCTTCTAGGGTGGGACAAGGTTAGTCAAATCAGATGGCTTTATTTTCATATTGAATCCCCTGCAATCTCAGATCTGCTCCTTTGGTTTTTTTCAGGAGCTGCTTATAGTCAGTCATGTTGAGCAGAAGAGGCCTAGCCTTGCACTAAGTGCCAGATGGGGCAGCTGGGTCCAGAATTCTGCGGAATTCTGGTCCTGTCAAAGCCATGGCATTTGGGAAACTACAGGGGTAGTTTTAAAAAAATGAGTATAGAAAAAGGGTTAGTCCAAAATGAGTAAACCTAAATATTCCTTTCTCAAACTAAACAAGGCTGGTCTAAGAGCTCTTTTACAGGCCTCACCTTCCTCCTCTACCCTTCAACAATAGCTCCTGCAAAGAATCCCTGACCCCACCATGTGCCTTGAAGTCACAGAGCAATCCCTCGACCAGCACACTAGCTTGGCCACTTCTCACTTCTTGGCCAACTACCTCACCACCCACTTCTATGGACAACTGACTATTGTCCGACACCGTGAAATCCAGGCGCTGTATGTGGGATCCAAGGTAAGGAGGAAAAGGGAGTGTTGGGAAGGCATGCCTGAGGGAGAGACTGCGAGCGTTGCTCCTCTTTAAAACTTGCCTTTTCAATGGCTCTTTGGCCAGGCACCTGCCATCCCTGGCTGGTGCTGTATGAAATCTTTACCCTAGCAGCCCACTGTATTCTAGTTGAGTCTCCTAGGACTTGTCATTCTCTTCCTGTCCTGCCTCCATTGTGAATTCTACCTGGTCCTCTGAAGTTGCCTTTATGGTTTCCATGGCATCTGCTATATCAGTGTTTCTCAATTCTAACAATATATTAGAATTGCCTGGACTTTAAAAAAACAAACAAACAAAAAAAACGGTATTCACCTCTACTCTAGATCAATTAAGACTGGTCTTGGGATAGGGACTGGATATCTTCCAAAGGGCTTCTGATGTGAGGATTTAAAACAACTGCTTGATAAACTTGTCTGTGCTAGTGAAAGAGTGTTAGTTGTGTATGGTATGTAATTACACGTACACAATGTTTAAGATAATAAGTTCTTATCATTGATGTATAACCTTGGAGACATTAGTAGAAGAAACTGCCAGCAAGAAAAAAGTAATCCAGTGAAGCAGAGTTTGAGGAGAGCTAGGACCCTCTGGCATTCTTCTAATTATTCTGTCTGGCAGTCCTATATACTCCCCCACAAATAGAATGAGTGCAGGAGATCCATAATATAACCACTTACCCACTTACTAAGAGTTAAACTATGTAACATGTTCCTTAAGAAGATGCACTCAATGTGCTGTAGCTAAGTAGGGGAACCCTTGAAAACTGGCAGTGAGCAGAGTCAGTGAACATATTTCAAACCTAGTGACCGCGACCTCTAAGGTGAACTTAGATTCATCATTTACATGTAGGACATAGGAGGTGCCAGGTTTCATCAGACCACTAGCACCACCTTTTATTTCTCATTCTGAGTAAAGCCTCAAATAAACAGAAATGGTGGCATTAAGGGTCAGGGAGAGTTCAACCATACCTGGAGGAGTCTAGGCCAAGGGTTAGCAGGTTACCACCTATGGGCCAAATCTAGTTCCCAGCCTGTTTGTGTAAAGCAAGTGGTGTTGGAACACAGGTGCAACTATCATTTACATGTTTACGTATGGCTGCTTTCAAGGTACATGCAGAGCTGAACGGTTGAGTACTCTCTGATCCTTTATAGAAAAAGTTTACTAACCCCTCATCTGGTGAAGGTACTTGGAGTACTGCTCAATTACCATCTGCAGAATTTAGTGGGGAGCTCAGTCTTTCTTCCTAAAAGACCACAAGTCCGTTTCAGTAGCTGGCTATGCTTTGTTCTCATGCACCCTTCCCCTTTCCAGTAAGAATCTTGAGTTTCTTCTGAAATTTGTGTACTATTTTTTACTCTATGGATCTATCCCACAAACAGATTCTGCTGACCCTACCTGAGCAGCACCGGGCCAGCTACTCCCACTTGTCCTCTAACCCCCTGCTCATGCTGGAGCAGCTGCTTATGAACATGAAGGTGGATTGGGCCACTGTGGCTGTGCAGACTCTGCAGCAGCTGCTGGTTGGGCGGGAGATTGGCTTCACGATGGACAAGATTGACTCGCTGCTTTCCAGATATGCAGAGAAAGCCCTGGACTTCCCATACCCTCAGAGGGAGAAACGATCAGGTAACTGCTAGCGTCCTCGAAGGGGATTCTGCATGGAGAAAGAAATGCCATGCTGCATTCTTAGTTTTAATTTTCTCCCTTTTTAATATTTTGGGTTGATCTAGAGTGAATGAATACATTTCAGGACAGAGAGCTCTTTATTATACAGGAGAGATCTTGGTCTTGGAGGAAGTAGAATAATGACCAGAATTAAAAAGTTGTAGATGACACTGCATGCATAATAACATAAAGGTTTGGAAAACAAAGTAGGCTGGAAATGGTCTCTGTCTGGCCTTGATGTAGTGGGCTCTTCAGTGCCGTCATATGGTATTGAGAGTATGCCTTATTCCCAGGATCACATCAGATACCACTTGTATGTGAGCTGACTCGGCCTCTTCTACGATGAAGAAACTGAAGTGTGGACTGATGGTCCCAGCCACCTCTTTTTTTCTTACTCCCTACCCTCCAGGGGCATCATTTCAACATCTTTCACTTCCTTCTGGGCATTTTTACATTTATTTTGTAGAATCCTAGTGTCCATTTCATTATCTCATATGCCTAAACATGGTTTGTTTTTTGAGGAGTTTAAGAAACATGCATGCTATGGGCTTAGGGGTACCTCCTCCATTCTCTTGAAACCTAGTGGAGTCATGGAATGACAAGCAGAAAAGCCAACAGACCTTCGTTCTAAATGCCTAGGGTGTTGAATCAAGTGCTTATGGTAGAACCATATTTTGTCAGCATTTTCTGTCTCTACAGATTCTGTGATTCACCTCCAGGAAATTGTCTACCAGGCTTCAGATCCCGAGACCCTCCCTAGATCACCATCAGCAGAGTTCCCTCCTGCTTCTCCTGGTAAGAACTGGCTCTGATTATTCACTTAACATTTTTCAGCTCAGTTTTGCCTTATTCTGTCTTTCAGAATGTTGTGACTGTTTCCAGTTACAGCATTATTAATTGTTTATCTTGGTTCATTTCAGCTTTATATATCCCAAAAAATTCAACATACAGTAAATTCTTATTTGTGGCAGTATGTCTATAAAAGTCTCCACACTGAACTAACAAATCCAGAACTCTTGCTCCTAGGGGAAATATGTATGTGTGTACACATATCTCACATAGATGGTAATCTTAAATCCTAAAAATAACTCATCCTAGGCAATTCTATTTCTTTTTTTCTACAAAAGAGGTTCAGAAGTGGTAAGTGACTTGCCTGAGGCCACCCCCACTAACAGGTCCCAGAACTGGGATTCAAACCCCATCCAACTAGCCCCAACACTGAGCTTCTTGCACTACCCCACACTGTCCCTACTATCTCTATCTTCTGGTAACTGTTGTTTTTTGTTTTTGTGATGGAGTCTCGCCTGTCACTCAGGGTGGAGTGCAGTGGTGCAATCTCGGCTCACTGCAACCTCCACCTCCTGGGTTCAAGCAATTCTCCTGCCTCAGCCTCCAAGTAGCTGGGATTAAAGGCGTGTACTACCACACCCGGCTAATTTTTGTGTTTTTAGTAGAGATGGGGTTTCACTATGTTGGCCAGACTGGTCTCAAACTCCTGGCCTTAGGTGATCCACCTGCCTTGGCTTCCCAAAGTGCTGAGATTATAGGCATGAGCCACCACGCCCAGCCAGGTCACTGTTGTATAAAGGTCGAAACAACCTCAGGTGGGAATCTGAGAGTTGAGTGTTGGGTGACTCAAAATTTTCACTACTGCATGTGTTTCCAAATGACCACGAAAGCAAGATGAATGTTGTTTTTGAGGTTACAAATATGAATGAATAAGCAAGTTCACAAATATGCAACCTCCTATTAATGACGATTGACTGTACTTAGCCTTCAAGTTCATACTGTCACACACAAAGCACAAGCTCCTTGAAGGCCTCAGCCATGTCTTGGTCGCCTTTTTCACCACCCCTCCAGTCCCCTGGTCTCCAGCCCCTACACAGTGGCCTACTCTCAAAAGAAGCTCAGCCAAGTGTTTTGTTTTGCCAAATGGTCAAAGGAGCAGGATTCTAAGGTCTCTTCTTCTGAGTTCTACTAAGAGTCACTATGTGTAACAGCTCTCTTTTTCTGTGACCAGCCAACATTGCTCTGCTGAATGATAGGAAGTCTCTTTACATATCATAAAGCAGACTGTGGCATTTTCTGGACATACTTTGAGAAATTAGCCATGCTTCATGATACCAGCTGAGCTGAGGGGAGGGCTCAGCCTTGCAAGTATATGAGCAGCTACATGCATCTGCATAAAGCAGCCTGAGCAACTTTGGTGTGTGTGTGTGAGAGCTTTTTGTTTTTTTGGTTTTTTTTTTTTTTCTTTGGAGACAGGGTCTCACTCTGTTGCCCAGGCTAGAGTGCAATGGTGCCATCAGAGGTCACTGCAGGTCAGTGGTCAGTTCCTCCTGCCTCAGCTTCTCAAGTAGCTATGACTACAGGCACACACCACCATTGCCTGGTTAATTATTTTGTTTTTTGTAGAGACAGGATTTTGCTTTGCTACCTAGGCTGGTCTCGAGCTCCTGAACTCAAGTGATCCTCCCACCTTGGCCTGCCAAAGTGCTGGGATTACAGACATAATCTGCACCCAGACTATATCAGGTTTTTTATTATGGAAAATTTGCAATCACAAAAGAGAGATTAGTACAAAGAATGCCTCAATTCTTATTAGCAGTTACAATAATTATCATCTCATGATGATCATTCTTGTCCCTTCTATACCCCCACGTCATTCTACCAGGGTATTTTGAAACAAATCCCAGATATCATATCATTTCATTTATAAATATTTCAGTATAAATCTCTGAAAGGTAAGGACTTTCATAAAACAAAGCCATAATACCATTATCACATATAGAAACAATAATAATTCCTTATCATTCTCAAATATCAAGTCAGTATTCAAATTTCTCCAACTGTTTCATCAAGATTTTTTTATAGTTGGTTTTTCTAGACTCAAGATCTAAATAATATCCATACACGGCATCATATTTGGTGAAATTTCTCTTAAATCTCTTTTTTTTTCTTTTTTGAGGTAGTCTCCCTCTGTCACCCATGCCAGAGTACAGTAGTATGATCATGGCTCACTATAACCTTGAACTCCTGAGCTAAAGCAGTCCTCCCACCTCAGCCTCCCCGGTACCTGGGACTATAAGCATACACCAGCATGCCTGGCTAACTATTGAATTTTTTTCTTTTGTATAGTTGGAGTCTTGCTATGTTGCCCAGGCTGGTTTTGAACTCCTGGCCTCAAGTGATTCTCCTGCCTCAGCCTCCCAAAGTGCTGCAATTACTGGCATGAGCCATTGTACTGGCCTCTTAACACCTTTATAGGTTCCCTGCCTCTTTTCTTGTTTATCCACCCTACCTTTCTTTTATTTATGGAGGAGACTAGTCATTTGTCCCCTGGAGCTTCCCACACGCTGGATTTTGCTGACTGCCTTCCTGTGGCAATCTGCATCTTTGTCCTTGGAATTTCTACGACACTGGTAGTTAGCTCTAGAAGTTGGACTTGATTCAGGCTTAACATTTTTTCGTAAGTTTACTTGATAGCAGGTGGTGTACATGTCCCATCAGGAGGCACACAATGTTCAGTTGTCTTTCTTTTATGACACAAACAGCCACTGATGATCATTAACTGGATCTATTCTTTCAATAAGGCTTTGTAAAATGGTGAAATTCTATCATTCCCTCTTCATCTATAAGCTGGTTTATTAATTACCTTTTGCTCTGACCTCTGGCTCTGCCTCCCAGGTATCTCCATTGTACATTCTCCCAGTCTAAAGGAAAGGAATTTCCCACCAACCCAGACCCCACTGGAATTTGTGCCCCCAGCGACACCCCCTGCCAGGCATCAGTGGGTACCAGATGAGACTGAGAGTATCTGCATGGTCTGCTGCAGGGAGCACTTCACCATGGTAAGCAGCATTGGTCTCCACTCATACCCTCAGGAGAAGGTAAAGGAGAATTCTAGTTCATGAACCTGAGTTTATAGTCACTGCCTGTCCCCAAAAATATTGATATTTTCAGAACTGCCAAATCTAAGACATTGGGTTTATATTTGACCTTACCAGAATGTATTTTCTGGATTCAGACAGGTAGTAGACATCCTCAAATACGTTAAATTCTAAAATCTTTGCCATTGTCATGAGATAATAAAAAAGAGGTAGGACAAGTCACCAGATGTCCGTGAATCTTGTTTCTAGCTCCTGTGTCTTTGACAGTAAGGCTGGTGACCTAGCAGTGGTTATATGCACTGACTCAGGAGACAGAGGACCTGGGTTCTAATCCTGGTTCTGCCTCTTTATGACAGTGTGACTGTACACGATTTTGGTCTCATGTGCCCACTTGTAAATTAAGGATGATATATTCTTAGGCTCATGGAGCTATTAGGATTAAATGTGGTAATACATGTCACTATACTTAATGCAGTACCTGTCCAGTATGCCACATCAGCTCAGTGCTGATGAAAGTGATGGTGATATAATTGCTCTGTGTCTGTTTCCTCCTCATCTATAAAAGATGTGTAATATTTCTATATCCCTATTAGAATGAAATGAAGCAGTACTTTAAAGGCACTTCGATGCCCGTCCATGGCAGACTGGATAAAGAAAAGTGGTGCATATACACCATGGAATACTATACAGCCATTAAAAAGAATAAGATCACGTCCTTTGCAGGAACATGGATGAAACTGGAGGTCATTATCCTTAGCAAACTAACACAGGCACAGAAAACCAAATATCACATGTTCTCAATTATAAGCAGGAGATAAATTATGAGAACACATGGACAGAAAAAGGGGAACAACAGATACTGGGACTATATTTGAGAGGAAGGTTGAAGGAGGGAGAGGGTTCAGGGAAGAAAAACTGCTAGGTACTATGCTTAGTACCCAGGTGACAAAATAATCTGTACACTAAACCCCTGAGTCACGAGTTTACCTATACAGTAAACCTGTACCTGTACCCCTGAATCTAAAATAAAAATTAAGATTTTTTTAAAAAGATATTAGGAAACCAAAGTCAGATATTTTCCTCATTTAAACTTAAAAATCTTCAAGGAGGACAATTGGTTGTGGCTTGTTGAGACATATGACAAGCCACCAAAAGGAGTTATACGTGGCAAGCTGCTCTCTAGCTTTGAAGCTACCATATGGAAGGTTTACTTATGTATAGGGTAGATTATAGAAAGAGTTTCTAATCTTTAAGTTCTAATAATGATAACGGTTGGCCTTTATTGACTGCCTGCTATATATGTTCCAGGCATGATACTAAGTGCTTGGCTTAAGTTATTTCTCTTAAATTTTACAATAACCTGATGAGCTTGATAATAATATTATTGTACGATACATATCAGAATCTGGATGTATAGAGAAGGTATATAATTTGGAGAAGACTGATGAGAGATTCTGAATTGACTGATACAAATTAAGAATTTGTGTATAAAATTAAATTATACCTAAGTGTTTATATTTTTAAAAGTCTTTTTTTTGTTTTTGTTTTTGTTTTGAGACAGAGTCTTGCTCTGTCGCCCAGGCTGGAGCACAGTGGCGTGATCTCGGCTTATTGCAACCTTCGTCTCCCGGGTTCAAGCGATTCTCCTGCCTCAGCCTCCCGAGTAACTGGGAGTACAGGCTCCCGCCACCATACCCGACTATTTTTGTATTTTTAGTGGAGATGGGGTTTCACCCGTTGGCCAGACTGGTGTCAAACTCCTGACCTCAGGTGATCTGCCTGCCTCGGCCTCCCAAAGCGCTGGGACTATAGGCATGAGCCACCGCACCTGGCCTACAAGTCTTACTTCATGTTTACCATGTGTTACAAATGGTATCTGGTAAAATAGCCTTGGGGAAAATAAAGAAAGAAAGGCATTTTCAAAAGAGATACTTCTTAGTCATTGTCATCAATACCATGTAGAAATGTGATCCTCACTGGCTCAGAAAGTGACTTCTTCCCCACTGCTTTTTACTGTTTCTACACATGTTGCCTCCATACCCAAGTAGAACTTGTCAGGAGCTACTGCAAAACTCCATGACTTAGCATCTTTGCCCATCAGCTGACAAATATTTTTAAATGTTTGATATTTTAGGGCAAGGACTGTTGAGTCCTTTTTAATAGAGACCCAAGCACTTGGTGTTCTTAATAAGTAAGCCACTGGTAGCTAATACCAGGTATAAATGGACTGATGGCAATCTCCCCTTCTTTCCTCCCTCTTTTTTCTCTTCCTGATGGCATTCCTCAGTTTAACAGGCGTCATCATTGTCGCCGCTGTGGCCGGCTAGTATGCAGTTCCTGCTCCACTAAGAAAATGATGGTGGAAGGCTGCAGAGAGAACCCTGCTCGTGTGTGTGATCAGTGCTATAGTTACTGCAACAAAGAGTGAGTGTCCTCCAGCAGGGCTGTTGCTATTATTGACCTCCGCACCCTCCCCCAGGGCCCTACACTCCTAGGAGTCTCATTATGGAGAGCATTTCAAATCCAGAACACTTATAAAAATATATAACATTCACACTGAAACGCCATTAACTCTACAGTGAAGTGTTTGTACACTGACCTTGGTCAGAGAAACTACTAAGAGAAAAAGTAGGGTTGAGAGGAAGAGGTGTTCAAGGCTCTTACGTGATGTTCTCTCTGAAATCAGGACATTGGTTCCTTAGCCCTTCCCCAGACCAAGTCCATTGAGCTTAGTTCACCAACTCACCTATTTTCCAGCCTCTCTTGCTTCAGCTGGCCTCTGCTAGACTCAAATGGACATATTCACACCCGCTGAATGCTTGGGCATTGCTTAAGTCAACTCTGATCTAGGTACCTTGCTTGTAATCCATAATTAGAAGAGCCTCCATACTTGCCTTCACAGAGTTCACCTGCTAACAAATTTCAGACACTGCTAATACCTCTGGCAAGACAGATTAAGACTGTTTGTTCAGTGTTGCTCAATTGTTTCCACTACTTCTCGTAGCAAAGGAGCATGAACCTAAGACTCCTAGAGCATCTGGAAATATGGGCCAAAGCAACCATCCAAAACCAGTTACTTTGAATTCTGCATGCTTTATTTACAAACTTAAATAGAGTTTATATTCTCCTCCATAGCATTATTATGTTTGTCCTGATATGAACATTTGTGGTCATTATTTACCGTGATGATTACTGCTGTCATAGGAAGGAAGACATACCATGCTTATTCTACAGTTTCTGTGACCCTAGCATACCACTGCCTCCCTCCTTCAGGAAGGAATTACCCACACAACATACTGCTGAGATTTGAAATGGACCATTAGTATTGATGGGGGGCTCTTTCATTCAACATTTCTACCCTCAAAGAGCCCTCCAGTGTAACAGGGAGACTCTGTAAGCTGATGCTGTCTACTAAGCTCAAAACAAAGAAGTGACTCAGGCATTTATTTGACAATTTTTCCTTCTCTGTTTTCAGTGTACCAGAGGAAACTTCAGGAAAACCAGAAGGTAGGGCCAAATCCCATTCTCTGTGACTCTTCATTTGGGTACTTAAGTTGACTCGTGTCTTCAGCATATCACTTGCAACTGATATACTTGTCCAACTTATGCACTCCATACAACTTGTTTGCCAAAGCAAATTCTTGGCGTTTCAATGAGCCTGTTTCCTCTGAAGTTCATCATATTAGCCTATTACACTGACCCATTAGGTTCCAGCGTTGAGAAGACCAGTAACCAAAGAATTTGGTTCTTAACTTTTAGTAGGTGATTTTATTTTAGTTTTTCCTAGGTTTCCCTTTACCATCCTACCTCCCCATGATCCCTCCTTACCCCTAGGTAATCCCTGTTAACAGTCTGGCCTATATCTGTTCACAGCAGGTTAGTTTTTAGAGTATCCAATGGCTCAGCTATCTATTTGAGAAACACGCTCCTTTTAAGGTTTCTTGTGTAAAGCGAGAAGGTTGTGTGATGAATGCTGTAACACTCACCACAGGTCTATGCCTGAGGAAGAAGGTTTGAGTTGCTTAGTGGGGTGTCCTAAAGCAAACAAAAGGAACCAAGGAGAGAGAAAGGGGCCCTGAGATAGCAGGCAAGTGTCTACCTGCAACTCATGCCAGCTCACTGGACTGGGTTAGACTGAACTGCCAGCCAGTGAATGACACATGAATGGCAATTCTCTTCTCAGCGCTGGACAGCTCCAAGAGTGAAAACCCTCCGTTCTCATTTGTGGTGAGAGTTCCCAAAGCAGATGAGGTGGAATGGATTTTGGATCTCAAAGAGGAGGAAAATGAGCTGGTGCGGAGTGAATTTTACTATGAGCAGGTAATAGCAATAAAATGCAATGGTCACCTAAGTTTCTTTATGATGTGTAGTAGTATGACAAGAAATACGGAAGAAGGTGAACACACCTGGCCTTTACTTGTTTATAGTGCAACAACGTGGGAGCTAAACCAGTAAATCCATTAAGGTAGAAAATAACAAACATCTTGGGAATTGCACAAAGGGAGACCAGGAAAGGCTTCATCGAAGAGGTGGCATTTAAGATGAGCTTTGGAAGAATGGTAGGAGTGTGACAAGCAGAAAGTTGGGGGTCCTGAGGAGAGTGGGAATGGGGAAGGACAAAGAATACAAAATTAAAACATCTTAGCAAAGACACCATGTCCAAAATTGCAGGGCATGACTGGAGAAGTGGAAGTTATTTAATTTGAAGGGAACATAGAGTCAATAGAGTTAATAGAGAGCTCATAAAAGGTAGGATTTAAAAAGGATTATTTATGTAAAGGGCCTTGCATTCTGCAGTAAGGACTATCTACTTGAATGATATCAGAGACCTATGAAAGGTTCCCATATGTACTTCAGGAATATTAATTAGCAGCAGTGTGTCCATGGCTTAAAGTAGAAACTCCTCTAGGTGGTCAGACAAGCAAGCTGACTATTGTTGTCCAAGCCAGCAATAAGGACTTGCACTAGTAGACCAGAAAAAGGAGGGGACCTATGGACATTGTCTAGAAGTAAGTGACAAGGCCAGGTACAGTGGGCTCACCTGTAATCCCAGCACTTTGAGAGTCTGAGGTGGGTGTATTTCTTGAGGCCAGGAGTTTGAGACCAGCCTGGGCAACATGGTGAAATCCTGGTCTCTAAAAAAAATACAAAAATTAGCTGGGTGTGGTGGTGCACACCTGTGGTCCCCACTACTTGGGAGGCTGAGGTGGGAGGATTGCTTGAGCCTGGGAGGTGGAGGTTGCAGTAAGCTGAGATTGCACCACTGCACTCCAGCCTGGGCAACAGAGTAAGACCCTGTTTCAAAAAAATAAAGAAGTAAGTAACAGGTGGACACAGTGCCCTTCTTCCCAGTAAAATGACAAAACCTAACAGCCAGAGCTTTGGCAGTGCTACTTAGAACATCTGAAATTTGTTTAGTTCCACTTCTGCTTTCTTGTGGAATCTGGTTCCTTCCTCCAGTGTCTTTCAGCCTTTTGAAAGGGGAAAGATAATTTCTGCCACCCAGCTGCCTTTGGAGAATGCTCTGGCCCCTGGACTCACCATGTGTTCTCCCTTTTTCCACCCCGGCCAGGCCCCCAGCGCCTCCTTGTGCATTGCCATCCTGAATCTGCACCGGGACAGCATTGCCTGTGGTCACCAGCTAATTGAGCACTGCTGCAGGCTGTCCAAGGGCCTCACCAACCCAGAGGTGGATGCTGGGCTGCTCACAGACATCATGAAGCAGCTGCTCTTCAGCGCCAAGATGATGTTCGTCAAAGCCGGCCAGAGCCAAGACTTGGCTCTTTGTGACAGGTAGAGGGCAGTGTGTCTCTGTTTGTTTACACGGGAGCAATTTCCAGCCAGCTTCTTTTTCTGACCCCACTATGATTTTTTATCTCACCATCCTCTCTGACAAAACATGCTGAAAGATTTTTCATCTCTTTGATGTTGACAAAATGGTATTGCCAGATCACAAGTGTTCTTCCTCATCTTACCTGACACCCTGTGTCCTTTTCTTTTTCAGAGCAGCTCCTCAAAGTAGAGTTTACTCTAGCTATACCCAGTCAGAAAGAAAGTAAAGACTTTCACTGGTTAATTTGTCATTAAAATTAATGTAGGGAAGCACCATTAGTCTCCGTGGGACCTTCTGGCTTCTAAAGAAAATGTGTCCTCCTTGAACAAAACTCTGCGCCAATCCTGACCAAATTCTAACTGTGACTTCAGTGAGTTCTGGATAATAGATTTTGAAAAGCACACTGGGAAATGCTCTATTCCTGTGTCACAAGTAGGAACCTGAGTCGTAAAGTAGAAGTGTGTATGGAAAAGGTATGATTAGATCTCCTTCAGGTTCCTGTACAACCTGCTTTGACTCCATCCATCAACCTGATAATGAAAACTCCTAATTCCCTGCTTATCCACCCAGATGTGTGACTCATATTGTGTGTTCCCAGCACTCAGTCCTAACCAGATTTTGGAGCAGGGAGATTAATTTTCTTTGCAGTATCATTGCCTCCCTCAGACATATGCTCAGAATACTTGCCTACGAACTCAGCAGCCAGCATGGAGCACAGCAAACCCCAGCTTCACAACTTCCTAGTTCTGTTAACCCCTTTAGGCCTCAGTTTCCTCCTCCATAAAATGGGGTGGTAATACGGTAGATCTCATGGGGCTATTACAAGGATAAAATGAGATCATCCATGTAAATGTGAAGAACTATGCCTGGTATATACTGTGTACTCCAAAAATGTTAGTAATTTTTATTATTTTTAGTAACAAAAACTAGAAGGTTGAGAAAAGCAGGAGGAGGTAAACAGAAAGTAGAAGGAAGTGAAAAGGAACTAATTTGATTGCTTTATATCAAGAGGTAATGGATTCTCATCATTTTTCAAGTTGATACATGAAGAAACAGATATATGTTAAATTTTCTAAATAACCATGAAAGGAATCAAAAATTACCAGATTACGAGAAAAGGGATAGGAGGAGGAAAAAAACAGAAACATTTCCACATACCAAAAGGTGGAAAACAAAGGAAACATGAAAAAAGACTTAAGGCAAAAATAAAAATATATTCAAATATATCTCATATATATTCAAATATATCTCAAATATCAGTAATGTAAATGAGAAAATAAAAAGATACTTAGATTGGGGGGGAAACAAACTTCCCATCAAGACCTGCATTTCCTTTAAAATGTAATATAGATGGAAGAAATACCCATTTTTAGGCTGAGGGCAGCAGAAAATAAGGAAGTCCTCACTTGAGAAGGATTCTCACCCACCCCAAGGTGTCATATACTTCTTTGACAGTTTACTGCACTAGTTTACATTTACACAGCCTTTTCTCTGACCCTGCATTCAGATATGCCCACTCTAAGAATCCTTGCCTTTGCCCTAGTTTGCTGATGGGAGTGGATTCATTGCTTACATGTGTTGCCATGCAAATCAATTACAAATTCTTGGTTTTCAGAGTGTTTTTCTAATGTTTTTAACTCATACCCCCTTCTGCTAAACAAACAAATAAATAAATATAGGTTTAAAAACGAAACTCAGACTGGGCATGGTGGCTCACACCTGTAATCCCAGCACTTTGGGAGACTGAGGCAGGCGGATCACCTGAGGGGAGAGTTAGAGACCAGCCTGACCAACATGGAGAAACCCTGTCTCTACTAAAAATACAAAATTAGCCAGGTGTGGTGGCGCATGCCTGTAATCCCAGCTACTCTGGAGGCTGGGGCAGGAGAATCGCTTGAACCCAGGAGGCAGAGGTTGTGGTGAGCCCAGATCACGCCATTGCACTCCAGCCTGGGCAACAAGAGCAAAACTCTTGTCTCAAAAAAAAAACCAAAAAATAAAAAAACCTCAGCTGAGTGCAGTGACTCTTGTGTTTAATTCCAGCTACTCAGGAGGCTGAGGGAAGAGGATCCCGAGGCCACACCAGGTGTTCGAGACCAGCCTGAGCAATGTAGTGAGACCCAGTCTCTAAAAACATCAAAATAAAAATAAAGTTACCACCTGCTTCAAATGTTTTCATTTTCCAAATATATAAATATATTATGGGTACCGATGCTTTTATATACTTTCCTCTCCCCATCCCTACATTGTTGAGAATAACTGGTGTACATTATCCCTTTCTAGGAAATTGGTGGATAAGTCAGGATCCACAGAGTTTTTTGCTGCAGTTATAAGACAAGATTCAGGAACCTTGAGTGTAGACTTATCTGAGTAGCACTAGAGAGTATAATCTAGTCCTCCAGGCTTTCTGTCTTTATAAGGTTTTTACAAGCATCGGGTGAGATCACAGAAGGCAGCCCTAGTAGGCTATAATGAGAGCCCATCCTTAGCCCAGGGTGAGGATGTCAAGTATAGAATATGAGTGAAGGGCCAGGATGTCCCCACCCAGCAGCACCTCCAGGGAATGGTAGTGATATGACCTGTGCACTAACCAGGAGTATAGGCCATTAATACTGAATCTACGCTCTCTCACACATAAAGGAGGTTCAAAGGGACCAAAAAGCAAATGGGTTACTTGTAAGCCCCCAACATTCAATGTAAAGGCTTTGCCTCAAATAACCCTGAGCATCCCTACTCCAAATATGAATATCTGACCTTTATTGAGTGCCAGAAAAGTTCCAGACACTATCCTAAGCCCTTTTACTTGGGTTATTTTATTTTATCCTTAAAACTCCACTGTTACAGTCATGCATGGCTCAGCGACAGGAATATGTTCTGAGAAATGCATTATAGGTGATTTTGTCATTGTATAAACACCATGGAGTGCACTTGCACAAACCAGAGAGAATAGCCTTCTACACACCTAGGTTATGACCTATTGTTCTAGGCTACAAACCTAAACAAGTTGTACAACTTGTTACTCCACTGAATACTGTAGGCAATTGTAATACTATGGTACAACTTGTTATTGCACTGAATACTGTAGGCAATTGTAATACTATGGTATAACTTGTTACTGCACTGAATGCAGTAACAACTTGTACAACTTGTTACTGCACTGAATACTGTAGGCAACTGTAACACTATGGTATTTGTGTATCTGATATAGAAAAGGTATAGTAAAGATACGGTATTATAATCCTATGTGACCACCATTGTATGTGCAGTTTATTGCTAACTGAAATATCATTATATGGCACATGACTGTATATCCATTTTACAGATGAGTAAATTAAGGCAGTGAGAGGTTAACTAAGTAGCTCCAGGTCATAGAGCTACTAAGTGATGGAGCCAGGATTCGGTGTGACTCCAGAGCTTTCACTCATGGCATCTATGCTATGCACCTCTCAATTCTCATGATCATTTTCACAATGAAAATGAAGTAGGCCTGTAATCCCAGTACTTTGGGAGGCCAAGGTAGGTGGATCACCTGAGGTCAGAAGTTCAAGACCAGCCTGGCCAAGATGGTGAAACCCCGTCTCTATTTTAAAAATACAAAAACTAGCTGGGCGAGGTGGCAGGCACCTAGAGGCTGAGACAGAAGAATCATTTGAACCCAGGAGGCGGTGGTTGCAGTGAGCCAAGATCAGACCACTACACTCCAGCCTGGTGATAGAGCAAGATTCCACCTCAAAAAAAAAAAAAAGAAAAAGAAAGAAAATGAAGTAGGAAACCTTTAAGCAGCTACTCTTAGTGAGACTGTGGGGAGCCTCATGGCCTTGCCTTTTTCCTCCTTGTAGCTACATCAGCAAGGTAGACGTGCTGAATATTTTAGTTGCTGCTGCCTATCGCCACGTGCCATCTTTGGATCAGATTTTGCAGCCAACTGCGGTAACTAGGCTAAGGAACCAGCTTTTGGAAGCCGAGTACTACCAACTGGGCGTTGAGGTGAGACAAAGACAGAGCTTACTTCCACCCCACTGTAATGAGCTGCCTTTGCTTAGCCTTGCAGACAGGTATTGCCTTCTCTCAGTTGTCCTGGCCATGGGGAAGAAGCAGGGGCGTGACTAGTTTGCCAGCTAAGGAGTAATGGCAGATAGTGAGGATGAGGTGGTTGGCAGCTTGGAAATAGAATAGGTCTTTGGGACTTTTAAGCCTGGATGTAGCTACCACTCACTAAAAGGAGCAATTTTTCTCCCAGGTATCCACAAAGACGGGACTTGATACCACTGGGGCATGGCATGCTTGGGGCATGGCCTGCCTCAAAGCTGGGAACCTCACTGCTGCACGGGAGAAGTTCAGTCGCTGTCTGAAGCCCCCATTTGACCTCAATCAACTGAGTCATGGCTCAAGGCTGGTGCAGGATGTGGTTGAGTACCTGGAGTCCACAGTGAGGCCCCTCATATCCTTGGTAAGAGAAAAGCAGGAAGAGTGCCTGGCTCAGGGAGGGAGGCCCAGGAATAACAATGACCTCGGAAAAGAATCAGCGGAAATTCAGCTGGCAGTGTTAGTCCTGGCTCAGCGTCAGCCAGGTTTATATATTTTTTGTTTGTTTGTTTTTGTCTATCAATCACATATAGCTAGATAAGTAACTATCTATAGTTAGATACATTTTTTTTAAAAAGAAACTGTAGAAAAATGATTTTTAAAAGATAAAAATGACATATAATCCCATACACAGACTAATTAGTGTTAAGATTCTGGTGAATTTTCTATATTTTGTTTTTTAATGAAATTGGAGTTGACCCATGTCATAATATATAGAATTGTGTATCCTGCCTGTTTTTCTACCATTGACACTGCATTGTGAACATTTTACCACATTGTTAAATATTCTTTGCAAGCAATATTTTCAGTGCCTGCTGAGAACTTTTTGAGTTTCACGTTTCTCTGTCGTTCTTCTGTGCTGTCAGCAAGATGACGATTACTTTACCACCCTGAGGGAACTGGAAGCTACCCTTCGGACGCAGAGCCTTTCTCTGGCAGTGATTCCTGAAGGGAAGATCATGAACAACACCTACTACCAAGAATGCCTCTTCTACCTGCACAACTATAGCACCAACCTGGCCATCATCAGCTTCTATGTGAGGCACAGCTGCCTGCGGGAAGCCCTTCTGCACCTCCTCAACAAGGTGGGACACGGACACAGCTCAACAAGGCAGTGCCTGCCTTGCTCCTCCGGCTCCGACCACTCAGCCTTCAGGGGGACAATAAACCCCTGACACTTAACCCTGTGTTGAGCTGTGGGGCCATCTCTAGCAGAGTCAGGTCAAAATGGAGGACTCTTCACAACCGTTATCCAGTGAGTGTGCAGAAGTCTTAGCCTGGATCCCAGATCACTGTCCTCACCGGCAATGGCACGTTTCAGTCCGTCTCCCAAAACATGCAGCAGAATCGGATAGTGGTTAAGAGCGTGGTCTCTGAAATGAGATGCTCAGTGTGAGTCTTGCGTGGCCTAGGGCATATTGCTTAGACTTCCACGTGCCTCTCTACATGGCCTGGGATGGTGTCCAGCTTCTGACCCAGCTGCTGGTCCGTTCATTGTTGTTATCACAAGGACCAGGAAGCACCCATGGCACCGATCCTATAGTTGAGTCCCAAATAGATAATTAAAGGAGAATATGCTCTACTTTTTTTCCTCTCCCATCCTCTGACCACCTCCCACTGGAAGTAAAGCCACCACTGAAGAACATTATGTCTTTGGAGCCCCTGATAAGCAATCAGGACCTTGTTTTACCATGACCCATTTTTTTGTTTTTGTTTTTTTGAGATGAGGACTCACTATGTTGCCCAGGCTAGAATGCAGTGGCATGATCACAGCTCACTGCACCCTTGACCTCCTAGGCTCAAGAAATCCTCCAACTTCATCCTCCTGAGTGGCTGGAACTACAGGTGCATGCCACTGCACCCAGCTACATTCCTTGTTTTATCTGAATGTTCCATAATAACTTTTGGAGAAATTGGATGAGATGTACCAAATTTTATAGAAAATTTAAGGAGCTCAAGGCAGACTTTAATTTCATTCTGCCACCCTAATTCAGAACAGCAGCCAATGCAAATTTTCTGATAGACGTATTTTCTAAGATTGATCCAAGTGAAATCAGCAGTTCACAAAATTATTGTGACTGTACCCTACAGGACAATGAAGGAGAGCATGTTTTCACCAGTGCTTAACTACTGACTATTCTTAGCTACTAACCAGGTCTCAAGAATAATGTGGAAGTCATGTTACATGGAGTTGAATTGCTAACTTTTTTCCTTTTCTTCAGTTTCCAAATTAGTTTAGCAGTAAAGATGCTTCTCCCAGGCACAAATTGAGAATGGAAATCACCTAGTTCCGTTCCCTCTGACAGCTGTAATCCAGAGAGCTAAGCTGCTTACTTCATTAGCTTGGTATAAGCTGACGACAGCAGTGCCCTTGCTTTATATGTGTCAGAGCTAGGAAAGAAGCCTTCTTTTTATCTCCTGTAATCATAGTTACCCTTGAACTGATACATCTTACCTTTATTTTCAAGCAGGTAGGGAGAACAGGAAAAGACATTGTGAAAATTACACCTGAATGCCTGGAGCATGGAAGGCATTTTGTTTCTAGCCTTTTCCCTGTGTGTTTCGTCCCTTCGCCCATGCTGCCCCCAGAATGAGCTTGTTAAAACGTAAATAGAGTCATCTTATTCCCCTCCCTAAAAGGCCTTCAGAGGATCTCCATGGCCACAGGATGCAAATTCCTTAGCATGCTCTAGAACTCACCAGGATCAGGTCTCCTTATTTCTCTAATTTATTTTCACCACTAATCCTATCTGTACCTTACATTCCAGACTCATCAAATTACTTAAATTTTCCTGATTTGCCATGCACTGTCTTATTTCCACCAGTCTTTTTGTGCTATTTCCTCTACCTAGAATGCCCTGCCCCTCCTTGTTTTCTTTAAAAATTCCTATTTATCCTTTTAGTATCCTTTCAGGCTCTCTCTGTTGAGTATTCACAGAACACTCAAGCAGCATTGACCAGCATTGCCCCTGGTACTGCGTTTATCCTACTGGATTGCAACTGTTTGTTTACAATTGAGTCTTTCCATCTGGACCAAGAAGGCCTATATTTTACTTATCTGTGTATTCAGGTACCTGACCTAGTACCAGTTATGAATAAGTTGCGTGGATGAATAGATGGCATGGAAGTTCTCGAGGTGTTGCTCTTCTGAGGTGTTCCATCTCTTCTGCAGAGCTAATGCCCCTGCTTCTTAAAATGTGGCCTGCAACTTTTACATTAGGTCTGGTTTTCTCTGTCAGGAACAACCTGAATCAGGAAAGACGCCCCTAACCCTCACCCACTATGAATGTTCTCAAAGCCCAGATCTGTTCTGCTTCCAAACAGCTTGTGCCCAGTGCCACTGTGCTGGCATGGTATACCACCATGACTTTATAGTCATCCTTGACTCTCCACTAATTACTCCTAACCTCAAGTCTAAATGCCAAGATGATTATTAAATAGCCAAGGACTATTCTGAGCACGAAGGATACAGCAGTAAAAAAAAAAAAAGACAAAAGGCCAGGTACGGTGGCTCATGCTTGTAATCCCAACACTTTGGGAGGCTGAGGTGGATGGATCGCTTGAGGTCAGGAGTTTGAGACCAGCCTGGCCAACATGGTAAAACCCCATCTCTACTGAAAATACAAAAACTAGCCGGGCATGGTGGTGCACACCTGTAGTCCCAGCTACTCAGGAGGCTGAGGCAGGAGAATCACTTGAACCCAGGAGGTGGAGGTTGCAGTGAGCTGAGATTAAACCACTGCACTTCAGCCTGAGTGACGGAGGGAGATTCTGTCTTTAAAAAAAAAAAAAAAAGACAAAAATATCTACCCCCATAGTAGGAAGAGAGATAGTAAACATGAGAAATAAAATAGATAGTGGTAGATGATGAATAAGAAGAAGAAAAATAAAATGAGGAGGAGGAAGGTATGGCTTGTACAATTTTAGACTGGGTGCCCAGGGAAGGTGACATCTAAGTAAAGTGCCAAAGGACATGAGGAGCGAATCACATAGATCTATGGGGAAGGCACAGTCCAGGCAGAGGCAGTGACGAAGGCAAAGGCCAGGGTGGCTAGAGCAGAGTCTGCTGGGACAGGATACTATCGGATAAGGTCAGAAAGGTCACAGGTCAAATCACTCAGGACCTTGTGGACATTGTGAGGGATGAGAAGGGAAACCCCTGAAAGACTATGAGCAAGAGGAGTAATGTGATCTGGCTTAGGTTTCAAAAGAGTCACTTGGGCTTTGTGGGCATTAGACCGACAAGAGGTAAGAATGGAAGCTGATAGACCAGGGAGGAGTCTGTTGCAATAATCCAGGCAAACAATGATGGTGGGATCCAGTGTGGTCCAAGGGAGGTGGTGGGAAGTGGCCAGATTCTGTGTGCTGTAATCATGATGGTGGAGCCAATAGGATTTGCTGATGAATTTGATGAAGGAGTGTGAGGGAAAAGGTGACTAAGATGACTACATCCAATTGTCTACTCAACATGTCCACTTGGGTCCACTTAGATCTCCAAGTGGACATGTTGAGTAGACAATTGGACATAAGTTGGATGTAAAGTTCTGGAGTTCGGGGGGATGAACAAACTGGAGATGGGGATTTAGACATCATCAGCAAATCAACAGTATTTTAAGTAATGAGCCTGGATGAAATCACCAAGAAAGTGAGTATAAATAGAAAAGATTGTAGGTTCCTCCTAAGCCCTGGGGAGATTGGGAGGGATCAGCTAAGGAAATTGAGAAGGAGCAGCCAGAGACATAGACAGAAAATCTGGAGAGGACAGTGTGCTAGAGGCCAAGTGAGGAAAGTTTTTCTCAATTAAAATAAAAATTTATTTTTAAAAAAGTCTTTTCAAGGAGGAAGAAGCCATCTGTATCAAAATCTGCTGAACAATCAGGTAGAAAATGAGGATCAAGAATTATCTGTT
This sequence comes from Cacajao melanocephalus, assembly GCA_963573385.1. Lineage (NCBI taxonomy): Eukaryota > Metazoa > Chordata > Mammalia > Primates > Pitheciidae > Cacajao > Cacajao melanocephalus. The sequence goes on along the minus strand of CAUYLG010047700.1, from coordinate 14,275 downwards.
AGATTTACACTTTAGTGGTCACTGGTGACCTAAGGGGCAGTTTCATCAGGAATTATGGGTGCAGAAGCTAGATTAGAATTGTTTCAAGAGAAAAATCACAGGAGGGAATTGGAGACAGTGAGGATAGATAACTCTGTCAAGGGGCTTCTCTGTAAATGGAAAGAGAGAAATGAAGCAGTTGCTAGAGCAAAATTCTCAAAGGTGTCTGTGACACATAAAAGATTAAGAAGCACTGCTATGGGAGGATGCGGAAGGTCCATCAATAGAAAGAAGGTCCGTCACTAGCTGGATCCCAGACAGTGCCAGAACCGGCTCAAGACTTCTGACTTCTCGCCCTGCCCTGCTCCAGGAGAGTCCTCCAGAAGTTTTTATAGAAGGCATTTTCCAGCCAAGCTATAAAAGTGGGAAGCTACACACTTTGGAAAACTTGCTAGAATCCATTGATCCAACCTTGGAGAGCTGGGGAAAGTACCTGATTGCTGCCTGCCAGCATTTACAGAAGAAGAACTACTACCACATTCTGTACGAGCTGCAGCAGTTTATGAAGGTAATGGCAGCCCCTCCGGGCCTTCTCCCTCTGTCGCTGATGCCCCACCCTGCAGGGGAGGCAGTGTACGATAAGGAAACGAGACTGTCATTGGTCCCTGGCCTTGCTATTTGGCTGACCCTAGAGCAAATCCATGCTGCTCTCCAGCATTGTTAAATAATATTAGAATTTCCATCCTAAATTTGGAGGCAGACTTTAATCCTGTCAGTCATGGCATTCTTCGGAATGCAAGGAATGGATAGGTTAAAAAAAAAAAAAGAAATGTATGGTAGTTCCAAGATAAACATGAAGCATGAATGTAGAATTTCACAAGGAATGATGGAAAAGTTAGTGTTTTTAGAGAAAATGCGTGAAGGGAGAAGGAACACGTTCCTCCCAATCTGTCTGAGGATTGTCAGTACTAAATGACAGAGAAATTGAATTATTTAATGCCAAAGTACAAGTAAAGCCAATTTGAGTGGAGAATCAGAAATGTCTTCTTGTAGTATCTCTTCAGTGGTAATGTCCTACCCAATAACTCTACCAGTCATTGCACTTCAGGATCTCTTGGACCTTGGGGTGACGAGCTCAAAATACCAGTTCAGCTGGTGGTGGGAGTGGGTGCTGGAAATGAGGTCTCATAGGTGGAAATCAGATGAGAATTCTCATTACACCCCACCCTCCAAACCCCTGATCTACTTTGACCTGAACATTCATTTTTCTCTTCTAGGACCAAGTTCGGGCCGCCATGACCTGTATTCGGTTCTTCAGTCACAAAGCAAAGTCATATACAGAACTGGGAGAGAAGCTGTCATGGCTACTTAAGGCCAAGGACCACCTGAAGATCTACCTCCAAGAAACATCCCGCAGCTCTGGAAGGAAGAAAACCGCTTTCTTCAGAAAGAAGATGACTGCAGCTGATGTGTCAAGGTAGCTGGAGGTTCAGGGGACCACTGGTGTGAGGCAGAAAGGCTGGGACCAGGTTTCTGTTGGTGATGAAGCTACTGTTGTCTATTCCCCAAACCATTAAAAAAAATCTAAAAGGAATCATCCCTGGATGACAGTGTCTAGTACAAGCTTGGAAAGCCTACAGAGGAGCTGGTAGCGGGAGTGGGGAGTGGAGGGAGGATTAGCATCACAAGCTACAGTCAGAGTACACTCCAAACTCCTTACAATAGGCAAAAAGGGTCCTGCACGTTCTGGCCCCTGCTGATGTCACCATCTTTATCTTCTGCTACTCTTTTCTTGCTAAGCATCGATCCCTGGCCTCCTCAGGGCTCCTCGGCACACCAAGTCCTTAATTCCTCTCAGCTTTTATACTTGCCAGGCCCTCTACATAGAACACAACATCTGGAGTAAACGCTCTACCACTACCATTTATTACCTCCATAGGCTTAATTGTTAACTATTTTATGTGTTTGTTTACTGTTCATTTCTCTTCTAGCCTATAAACTCTGAGGGCAGGGCTCATGTCTCCCTTGACCTCTGTTATTGTACCTGGTACATAAGTGCTCAATAAATACTTATTGATTCAATGACTGGACCTTATGTGGTTCCACAGTGCACCATAATATTGTGAGTCTGTGCAGGACATGAGACCACCATTTTTTTTGTCTTGTCATAACTGTTCACAAGGCATTTGGGGTCTCTTTTCCCTCTTCATCATTTCTTTTGCCTTTTCCATCACTATGTTATTCGGCTTCTCAGTCTCCTGGCCTCAGTCCTCTCACTCCTGGGGCCCCTCGTGAGGCTGGACTATGCATTTCCTGTCACTATAGGCACATGAACACACTTCAGCTGCAGATGGAAGTGACCAGGTTCTTGCATCGGTGCGAAAGTGCTGGGACCTCTCAGATCACAACTTTGCCTCTGCCAACCCTGTTTGGAAATAACCACATGAAAATGGATGTTGCCTGCAAGGTATGTGCAGCATTTTGGACCTCTGGAAGACTACTGTCATCTTCTAGAACTCTTATCATAATTGCCTTTGTTTAGTGATTATTTCCGTTATTTGTGTGATGTCTGCCTCCCTGCTAGAATATGAGCCACAGAAGACTGGCGATCAAGTCCGTTTTGATCATTCTTATATCACTAGTGCCTGGCACTTAGCAGGGTCTCAACAAATAATTTGTTGAATAATGGAATAAATAGGGGCCTTCATTCTTGGTTAAGAGGATATGCTAGTAATTATTACTTTTTTAAGCATGATTCCCTTTCCTTTTCAGGTCATGCTGGGAGGGAAAAATGTAGAAGATGGTTTTGGCATTGCATTCCGTGTTCTGCAGGTATGACTTGGATTACTGAAATCACTCTGAGGACAATCAGCACTTGACCACAGTTCCGTGAGAGATTATTCTTTAGGAAATTCTTATCCCGAGAAAAGCAGATTTACATGCACATTAGGGATGAAATCAAGGAGGTGACTATTATAGAACTGGGTCAAATTCAAGACTCTAGGCCACTTTGCCAGAAGACAAGTAACCCATGATAAATTCATCAAAAGCTACTAAATAAACACCAGGAGCCAGGTCTCAGACGGTTCCCCACAGCTGTTTCCCTGAGAAACACTGCTCGTTCTCACAGGGAGCATGGCTGGAGGGGTGGCCAAGGGCTTTCCACTGGCCACAAGGGCTGTTCCCTATCCTCAGTCTGTACAGGAGCTGGCTGGAGGAATATGTTTTCTGTTGCTTGTCATAAAAGGACACAGGTACGTTTGTGGCACTGGAGCAGGGGCTGGAAGCAGGGCACTGAAACCATGAGGGGTAGAGTCTCTGCAGACCCACCCACCACCACAGCTCCGTGCAGACACCCCAGGAGCTGACAGCAGGCAGCTTAGGACAGGCAGGGCATTTATACATTGTGCATGTATCAGTGATCAATGGCTTCATACATGATTAGTCAGGTGTTTTTCTTCCCATCTATTTTCAGTGTTGGACAGAGCTCACCACACACAGATACCCTGGTAGGCAGGCAGAGGGGCAGCTCTGTCCAGGCCCTGTGGCATAAGGTTTCTCCTAGACCAGGTTTAAGGTGTTTATGTGGCAATTTCAGCAAATGAGTCTTTCAGTGAATGGGCCTGTTAATGGGTCTGTTTCTGAACACTAAGTCACCTACCTCTTAATGGAGCACCAGGTGTCCAGGGCAGCAAATACCAGCCCCCAAAGCCCATTTCTCAAGAAAAAGCAGACTTACTGAGAGAAAATGAACTAGTCTTAGGATTTGGATAAGAATATTTTCAGTAAGTGCCACCGCAGCAAGTGAAATGTACCGTTATAGATACTACGGCTGCAGTTTTTGTGAATGCTTCCTAAATACCTAATTCCAAAGAGAAATTTAAGCTTGCTTTTTGTTATATTTATGTCTTCTACTGTGACTACAATCAATATGGCTTATCTATACCAAGCATAGTGAGAGCTGTTAAATGCTGCCTCCCTCCCCACTGTTAACGTCCCCTGCATCTAAGCTCATCACCCCATGTTCTGTTCTAGGACTTCCAGCTGGATGCTGCCATGACCTACTGCAGAGCTGCCCGCCAGTTGGTGGAGAAGGAGAAGTACAGTGAGATCCGGCAACTGCTCAAGTGTGTCAGTGAGTCAGGCATGGCAGCCAAAAGTGACGGGGACACCATCCTCCTCAACTGCCTGGAAGCGTTCAAGAAAATTCCACCCCAGGTGTGCACCCTCCTGTACCTCTCCGCTCCTCCATCAGTGTTCTGTTTCCCAGAATGTGCCTGAAACTCTATAAGATCCTTTCATCATTCTGAACCGCTCTGCAATAATGGCCTCACCCTAATTGACCCTTCCCTGTAAAGAAAATTTATGGAGATGATGTCTATACCCAGAATGTGGCCCTCAACATCCCATTGTGTAATTTTGTTTGCACCTGGAAGTGTCTGTGAAGTTGAGCTTCTTCCTGCAATTCTAAAGGAGATCAGGGTGGGCCAGCAGATGACCTTTGAAGCCTGTTACCTGCAGAATTGTCCTCCCATGGTGGCTTTTTGGAGTGAACAGAGCCATATCCATTTGGGAAGGCTGAGGACGGGCCTCTTGGAAACTGTTCCTTCTCCCCAAATTCTGAAGCTTAGTGTTATAATTAGATTTTCTTTCTTGCTCATAAAGCAGGACTTGAGTTTAAAAAGAAGAGTCAGCTCGGTGTGATGTCTCTAATCCCAGCTGTTCTGGAGGCTGAGTGGGGGGGATCACTTGAGCTCAGGAGTTCTGGACTGTGATGTATTATGCCGATACATACTTAGAGTTAGAACATAGTGCCTACACTAAGTTCATGATCAATTTGGTGACTTCCCAGGAGAAGGAGACCACCAGGTTGCCTAAGGAGGGGGTGAACCAGCCCAGGTTGGCAATGAAGCAGGTTAAAATTCCTGTGCTATCAATAGTGGGATCCTGCCTGTGAAAAGCCACTGCACTCTAGCCTTGCCAACATAGTGAGATCCCATCTCTTTGAAAAAAAAAAAAAAGCCAGGCAGGCATTTTCATTCTGGAGTCAGAATGGTTGGGCTCAGGCTGGGTTAGGCCCTGGCTCCCAGACTGTGGAACTCTTCTTCCTCTCACAACTGCTGTTTCTGTTCTGTACAGGAGCTGGAGGGCCTAATCCAGGCAATACACAATGATGACAACAAGGTGAGTGGAATTGTCTCCAAACCCCAGTGATGCTAATGAATAGTGTCTCAGGCTTGCCTTGTCACCTTTATCCCTTGCTCCCCACAATAGCTACATACAACCCATATCTCAGCTTCTTTATTATCAGAAGTGGAGCTGGGGCTTGGATGGGGGTATAGAAAGGGGGGAATAGATGGGAAGCAGGTGAACACAGACTGCATGAGTCCCCAAGACAAACATGTCCTAGGCTTTATCCTCAAGACAAACATGTCCTAGACTGCTCTTGAATCTCCATTTTATACTGATGCTCTCAGAGAGCCCCAGGAAATCCCTCACCTCACCTCCATCTTTGGGTGGACTGATGGAATGAGGTTCCCAGAGAAAGCAGGTATCCCTTTATCCTTGAGGGAAAAAGGTACAGTAAGAAAAAACCCCACCCCACGCTTTGACCAACAATGTCCACCAGCGTCTCAATCTCCAGAATGAACCTCTCCTCACGGACCAAAGAGCTTGTCCCTGTTTGGGAAATTGATGAACCTTTGCTTCCTGTTGCCTTTGGGAGGAGTGCCAGGCAGAATAAAAATCTTCCCAGATGTCCCCATTTATGGCTGACCACTGGATTGATCCTCTGGCCATTTGCAGGAAGGGCCCCAGGCCAGGAGAGCCACAAGAAAGTCAAGCCAGTATGAGCTGCCCTGGCCAGCGGCAGAAAAGTTTTCTGACAGCTGAGTCCCCTGTGATGAAAACTAATGTGAGGCAAAGAGCTTACATGCTCCCTATGGCAGTATTGCTAATCCCTGGACTGAATTTACTGGGCATTTTTCAGTCTCCAGAGTTAAGGAGAACAAGTTCTAAACCTTTCTTCATTTATTTCTGTAACAAAATGAGCTCCTTGGAAAGGATGAAATTCTGACATCCTGAAATGTAGAGAATTACTTTTCTAGAGTCAGATTGAGAACCCAACAGCCAGGATAGACACCCAGGTCCTCTGATTCCCAGACTGCGGTTCTTTCTTAAGCCTTCACTGAGCCTCCCACTCAACAGGACAGATACTCTATTCCTGGGAAAGACATACACTGAAATAGAGACAGCCCTTATTATTTTTCAGGTATTTTTCTCTCAGCAGCTGTCTCATGCAGTTAAATGATCTTAAGTCACGGGGTCTTGCCAAAAAACAGCTTCATTCAGCGCCATTCCAGACTCTCTGGCAAAATGCCCTTCTTCTCGATATGAATTTTGCCTGCCAACTTGTCATATGTGTTTAGCTTAGCATATGTAGATGCTAAGGGGAGCTGAGGGCCTGAGGAGAGCTGACATCCTAGGGCAGCAAGTGGATCCCAAGCAGCACAGGACTGGATCACTTTAGTGACCTCAGAACGTGCCAGACATCATCTAGCTGTAGGAGATTACCTGTGATTCAGCTTAGAGAGGAAAGAAAGACTTTAGTGACCAAAACAAATAACAGATGGAGCACTGACACAGGAAGCAAGGAGAGTCCCCTCCACTAAACAACAGGGATTATTGCAGCAGAAAGGCAGCTGCTGGCAGAAGCTCTGTGGAAGCTCATGAAGGCCTCTCTGCTCACTAGCCTAGAGCACTGGCTATCCAGGGGGTGCTGGGGAGACCAGGGCCTGGAAGGAAGGGACTCTTGTCTCCACCAAGCTGGGGATTCTTGAGATAGCGATCCTGGGAGATACATACACACATACGCACATCCTGAAACGGCTGCCTCTGTCCAAACAGGCAGAGTCAAATCAGGTCTAAGTGGGGTTAGACCTTGATTCAACTTTTTCCGATTGTATGTATGTGTCTTCCTCCCCAAGGTTCCTGTAATTATAAAAAATAACTTTAGATTCAGCAGGTTGAAAGCAGAAAAGTAGAGGAGGATCTCTGTCCATTCTAGGACAGATGTTTTAGTCATTCCTGTAATACATATTCACTGAACACCTACTATATGCCAGGCCCTGTGCTAGGCACCAGGAAGACAAGGAGTAGAAAAAACAGACACTACCCTTGCCCTCATGAAGCTTAAAGTCTGATCAAGGAGACAGGCATCAATCAAATAATCACCCAAGTAACTGCAAAATCACAACTCTGTGGGCAAGGGCAATGGCCCTGAAGCCTGGAAGAAGCCGGAGGGCCTGGAAGAGTGAGGAGGAGGAGAGTGCAGAGGGAGTGGACAGAGACCAGACTGCCTGCTGGCCTGCCTTCTTTTTTAAATTCTTAGCTTATGTGTAATAACTTTTTACACTATAAAATAACATAGTGTTATAGCTTATTTCCGGAATATTTAAAAAGTTGTTATAGTACCATAAAATGCACGAATCCTGTCATGAATGTGGCAGGTGACGTGATATCTGTCTGCCCAAGCTTTCCGCTGCAGCTCTGTATTCTTGATTTGTAAGTGATGGATGCCTTTCCGCTGTGTCTTTTATAACTGACTGCCAGGTTCGGGCCTACCTGCTGTGTTGCAAACTGCGTTCTGCCTACTTGATTGCTGTGAAGCAAGAACACTCACGGGCCACAGCCCTCGTCCAGCAGGTTCAGCAGGCCGCCAAGAGCAGCGGGGATGCAGTTGTACAAGACATCTGTGCCCAGTGGCTTCTGACAAGCCACCCGCGGGGTGCCCATGGCTCAGGCTCCAGGAAATGACCTTGGGCAGCGGGGCCAGGAACACGTGGCCTGAGAGCTGGGCAACAGCAGTGACGGCGATGCCCTCCACCTCTTTCCTCCTGTGGAGTGGGACTTCTATGGCTCTGCCCTAGGTTGGAAAGAGCTGGATTGGACCCTACTTGCCTTCCCAGGCAAGGATAGGACCTTTCACGCAAGTGCCATGTTTCTCTAAAATTGTGGAATCTATGTGTGTTTGTCTGGAGAGGGTCAGTTCTTTCTACCTCAGAGTGAGTGAGTGTGTGTGCACACACGTGCGCATGTTCCTGTGCACTCATGTTTACGCCCAAGTATTTCTGAACAAATGAAACTCTCCTCCATTGAAAAGAGGCACTTTAGACTTGCCGCTCTGAAAACCTTCCCTGCGTTTTGGTTCTTGACCCGGGTTGTCCTGTTTGTACAGTCCCCTCCCTGTGGACCTGCTTTAGTAGCTCCTCTTACCTAGAGGCTTTTACAGAGAATTAGAGCAACACCCAAAGGATTCGCTCTTTTCCTTCCTTCCCTTTCCAGAATTCAGAGATGGCTTTGGGGCAAGTGCTACCTGCAGAATAAACCTGTTTTCCAGGTGTCTCTTCTCCCAAGCACAAGAAGTCCTGGAGTCTGTGGATGGTAGTCTTAATAGAAGGGTTTTCAGGTCCAGGCATTTGAAAGCTGTGGGTGAGTGTATAAATGATCAGGTCTGCGAGGCTAACACGGGCAAGAGGGTTTCCATCACATTCATCCAGAGGGGAAAGAAAGGCAAACCATCCAAACAGGGATACGGGGGGCTGCTCACAAGCACAGAGCTGCCTCTTGTGAATCCGCTGCTGCAAAGTTAGCAGGTGAGAGAATGTGACTTCCTGTTTGAGAGTCTGGGGAGAGAAATGGTGACCAGGATCCTAGGACCGAGTGGGTCAATTTTACCTATTTGATCTGCAATCCTGTTCATGCTCCTTGAATTGGTTAGGAAGCTGCTTTCTCTTCCCTTCTGCTTCCATTCAGTCTCTTCAGGACCACAGGATGGATATGCAGACATGTGGGGTCATTGGAAGGGAGTGTGCTTCTCTTCTCTGTCTTAGAAGAGGAACTCAAGGGTTAGCTTTGTCTTAGAAGGGGGAATCAAGGGTTGACTTTGGAATTGGGCCTCTGGACAGAGCAGAACAAGGGGATAATGAATAGGTCCCATCCAGTTGGTGGAAAACTAGGTGAAGTGCTTCTTTAATATGCAGTGGCTTGTCTTCCCACCCAAGATGTGACACTGTTTGAGAAAAGGTGTGTCGTACTCAGTGACTTCAATTTGCAAATGAGGGGCCTAAAGAAAGCTCTGCAGCTCTGAACCTCCCACTGGCCAGAGCTCAGCCTATTGGTCTCACTCATGATGCTGAGACAAACAGAAACTGGAAGCTGAAGTCAGTGTCTCTGGTGCTTAGAAACCCTGTGGATTTCCCTTTGAACCAAGATTTTTAGTAGTAAGCAACTCATGGACATCTGTCAGATGAGAAGTTTTGGTCCTGTTAAAGACGAGAAAGAATGGCCAGATGTGGTGGCTAACGCCTGTAATCCTGGCACTTTGGAAGGCTGAGGCAGGCAGATCACCTGAGATCAGGAGTTCGAGACCAGCCTGACCAGTACGATGAAACCCTGTCTCTACCAAAACTACAAAAATGAGCCGGGCATGGTGGCAGGCGCCTGTAATCCTACCTACTTGGGAGGCTGAGACAAGAGAATCGCTTGAGCCCAGGAGGCGGAGGTTGCAGTGAGCCGAGATCACGCCACTGCACTCCAGCGTGGGCAACAAGAGTGAAACTCCATCTCAAAAATAAAAAGAGGATAAAGGCTATAAGGAAAGTACTGTATCCATTTGGGCCAAAGTTCGGCTTTTCCTTCCTTGAGTCATAGAACGTATCCATCTGTCAGGAAATGTCCTTCTCTGGCATCTGCTTGCCCTTCTGAGTCTGCCTTTTTGCACTGAACATAAGCACTTTATACTAATGAGTCACAAATCTTGCACCCCGTCATTTGGGATAAGACCAGATTTTCCTGACTTTTTCCTATAACTCATTGAGCTATCAAATTATAGGCAACCACTGACTAGACTGACATAAGATGAGGCTAAAAGCCTTTGAACACCATGCTGTAGTCTCCATCAGAAAAACGCCACCAAAACAGATATCCACGTTGAGGGGTTGAATGTTTTACTGCAAACAAGCCACAATAAAGTGTCTATCCAACGAGTTTCTCGGTTTCATAACTGCTTTGTGCTGTCTTGCTCCTACCCTTCTCATCCTTTTTCCTTGTGGAGAGAAAAAGTAGTTGGAGAAGATCAGATGGCCTTCAATTCAGACTTACTCTAAACAATCCCCATAATGACTAATGATTCTGCTTAGGATTTATCTCAAATTTCCTATGTTTTAAAAACTATTAGTGCACCCTCTACCACCAGAAAACTTTTTGGTTTTTTTGCCTCATTTGGGGGATGGGTAGAGATAGGTAATACATTTATAAGGTGAAAACTCCCTTCCACCCTCTCCCCCCAGCCCAGTCGCCTCCCAGAGGCCACCGTTGTTATCAGTGTCTAGCGTATAGTTCCAGAGCTACTTATGCATAAACAAGTATTAATTACTAAAGTGTTCCATCATGAATATATACTGTAATTATTTAACCAGTTTCTAATGATGGACATTTTATGTTGTTGCCATCTTTCACCACTACAGATTATGCTGCATTGAATTATCTTGTCCAGAATTGGTGGGTCAGAGAATAAATGCATTTAACAAATATTGCCAGTTACTTTCCAAAGAGGTTGTAGCAATTAACTCTCCTACCAGCATCTTAGAGAGTACCTGCTCTCTCATACCCTTGACCCAAGAGTTACCAAACTTTCTAGATCTTTGCCAGTCTGATGGGTGAAAGATTTCTTCTCTAGCTCTGTCACCCAGGCTGGAGTGCAGCAGCCCAGCTAACTTTTTAATCTTTTTGTAGAGACTGTCTCACTATGTTGCCCAGGTTGGTCTTGAACTTGTGGGCTTAAGCAATCCTTCTGCCTCATCCTCCCAAAGTGCTGGAATTACAGGGCCACTGCCCCTGGACCCCTGCCACAGCCCTCTAAAAGTCTTTGAAAAGCTGTTTGTCATTTTAAAAGCCCTATATATCTTTTCAATGTCAACTAAATTGTCAATCTTTGAAACCAGGTGTAGGGTCTTTGGGGAAAGCAGAACTCAAACTTAGCTTAAACTGTTTTCTTGCCACCCACTCCAGGCATATGTTTGCGGTATGATACTTGAGCCATGGACAGTGGCATCACTGCTCATTATCTGCTTTCCCCAGAAACATGATCTCATCCAATTTCTCATGTAATTGTGTGTGTGTGTGTGTGTGTGTGTGTGTGTGTGTGTGTGTATATATATATATATATATACACACACACACACATACATGTTCAGGGATCATTTCTATAGTTCATTACTAGAGAAGTAGAGAAGTTTCTCTGAACATGTAGAGTGCCAACTAAAGAGCTTTTGCACAGTGGAAGAAACTATCAGAGTGAACAGGCAGCCTACATAATGGGAGAAAATTTTTTCAATCTATCCATCTGACAAAGGTCTAATATCCAAAATCTATAAGGAGATTCTCAAAAGAAGACATTTATGCAACCAACAAACATGAAAAAAAGCTCATCACCGGTCATTAGAGAAATGCAAATCAAAACCACAATGAGATGCCATCTCATGCCAGTTAGAATGGCAGTTATTAAAAAGTTGAGAAACAACAGATGCTGGTGAGGCTGTGGATAATTAAGAATGCTTTTACACTGTTGGTGGGAGTATAAATTAGTTCAACCATTGTGGAAGACAGTGTGGCAATTCCTTAGGGACCTAGAACCAGAAATACCATTTGATCCAGTAATCTCATTACTGGGTATATACCCAAAAGATTATAAATCATTCTAATATAAAGACATGCACATGTATATTTATTACAGTATTACTTACAATAATAGCAAAGACTTCGAAACAACCCAAATGCCCATCAGTGATAGACTGGATAAAGAGAATGTGGCACATATATACTATGGAATGTCAAGCAGCCATAAAAAAGAATGAGTTCATGTCCTTTGCAGGGACATGGATGAAGCCAAAAGCTGTCATTCTCAGCAAACTAACACAGAAACAGAAAACCAAACACTGCATGTTCTTACTCATAAGAGGGAACTGAATAATGAGAACACATGGAGACAGACAGAAACACCACACACCAGCACCTGTCGTGGGCTGGTGGGAAAAGGAAGGGAGAGCATTAGGACAAATACCTAATGCATACAGGGCTTAAAACCTAGATGACAGGTTGATAGGTGTAGCAAACCACAGTGGCACATGAATACCTATGTAACAAACCTGTACATTCTGCACATGTATCCCAGAACTTAAAATAAATAAACTTAAAAACTAAAAAACATCTCTAAAAACAAACAACAGTAATGATTAAAGTAGACCTGAAAACCACCTGGTAGTGGACGTAGCACCAAAGATATGTCACAACAGAGAAAACTTGAACACCCAATCTAAACCTAGTATAGATGACCTCTATGTTTAGAAACCTGAGACACTCCAAGGTTACCAGATATCTTTGGTTGGAGCTTAAGCAAAGTAGATCAAAGGCTATTAGATTCTTAATACCCAAGCAACCAAATATCAATAGTCACGGTAACCCCAGAGGAAATGGCCTTTTTCTGGTCTTCATGTTTTCTTCCACAGTGACACTGTTGGCTGACCTATCCCTGAAATTTCCAGTTCTTCCACAACATATTTATTCAATATCTGGTTCCTGAATGGCTTCTTTGGTGGAATGCTTTCCTGCTCACTAATTCTGCGTGTTGTTATTTCTGGTTGGAGCCCTTCAGCACCTCCTCTACCCAGCCCTCCAGTCTACCATTGCTAAACCTCTTCCTTCAGTCCCGCATTGAGTGCCATCTCCTGTATAGATTATTCACTTCTCTGCGTATGCTTTCTCTTCATCTCACTTCAAGACAAATTCCTCAGGTTCTAGCCATTCCCTCTTGACACTCATACTATCCCATACAATCCCATAGCTTCAGCAGTCATCTTGACTGCCCCCCACCCAACTTAACTCTTTGCCCCGTTAACTCTTTCCCACGTCAGATCTGCCTTTTGACTACCTCCTGGAACTCACCACAAAACTGACCTGCACTTAAAAATATTAGCATGTCCAAAATGGAATGCATTCAATTCTACTCACAAACCTGAACTTTCTTCTTCAGTGAATATATAGTTTTATTTTATTTTACTGAGACAGGGTCTGACTCTGACACTTAGGCTGGAGTGCAGTGGTGTGATCACAGCTCACTGCATCCTCTGTCTCCTGGGCTCAAGCCATCCTCCCACCCCAGCCTCCTAAGTAGCTGAGGCTACAGTGTGTGCAACCACACCCGGCTAATATTTGTATTTTTTTAGAGATGCAGTTTGTTTGTCATGTTGCTCAGGCTGGTTTCAAACTCCTGAGCTCAAGCAGTCTGCCCACGTTGGCCTCCCAAAGTGCTAGGATTACAGGTGTGAGCCACCGCACCCAGCAGTGAATATATAGAATTAAAAAATGTTATTATTAATATCATGCATGCTGCCTGGCTAGAAACCTCTGTGCCGGCCTGGTGTGGTGGCTCATGCCTGTAATCCAACATTTTGGAAGGCTGAAGTGGAAGGATCACTTGACCCCAGGAGTTTGAGACCAGCCTGGGAAACGTAACAAGACCCTCACTACAAAAAAATAAGAAAATTAGGCAGGCATAGAGGTGGGCACCTGTACTACCAGCTACTCAGGAGGCTGAGGTGGGAAAATCACTTGAGCCCAGGAGTTGGAGGCTGCTGTGATCCGATATTGTGGCACTGCATTCCAGCCTGGGAGACAGAGTGAGACCCTGTCAGAAAGAAAAGAAAAAAGAAAGAAAGAGAAAGAAAAGGAAGGAAGGAAGGAAAAGAAAAAGAAAAAAGAAAGAGAAAGGAAAGAGAGAGGGAGGGAGGGAAAGAAAAAGAAAGAAAATAGAAAAAGAGAGAAAGAGCAAGAAAGAAAAGAAAAAGAAAGCAAGAAAGAAAGAGGAAGAAAGGAAGAAAGAAAGAAAGAGAAAAAAAAGAAAGAAAGAAACGGATCTCTGTGCTTTTTCTTCCCCCACCTCCTCATTGGAAAACATTTAAGTACCTGCCATGGGCTGGGTGCAGTGGCTCACGCCTGTAATCCTAGCACTTTGGGAGGCCGAGGTGGGTGGATCACCTGAGGTCAGGAGTTCAAGACCAGCCTGGCCATCATGGTGAAACCCCATCTTAAAAAAAAATTTTTTTTAATTAAAAAAAAAAAGTACCTGCCATGACTCAAGCTATGTCCAGTAGAAAGTCAAATCCTATCATCCTACCTTCCCAGCCAGAAGAACCTGTCCCTTCTACTTTATCACTGTAGTTCAGGTCCTTGTCACCTC